>JAOXJP010137037.1:0-27451 GCA_025762735.1 Platanus orientalis | reverse complement strand
ACATCCCAGAACAAACAGGATCTTATTCTGACTTCTAAATAGAAAGTTATAGCGAAAAGGAAAATTACTAAAAATAGTTAAAACGTTGATTTGAGGGCCTAAACGAAGGAATTTATGCGAAAAGTGGCAGTGCTCACAGCAAAGCAATGAGTTATGATCCTCGCGAAATTTCACTTAAGCTCACCAAATTTCACGCAATTCGATCTCGAGGCTCATGATTTCTACTAGAGCTTTTCCTTTTCTTGTGTGTAACTCTCATGATTTCTACTAGAGCCTTTTTTTCCTTTCTTGTGTGTAACTCACAAAACTTCTTGTGAGTTCTGTTCTACATCAGTTTTTCTAGGGAAAATAAAATGGGAGAGTAGTGTCTCCCCCATCACCCAAGTGGGTTCCCCCCATTGATTTAGCCCAATTTTAAGGTTTGGTTTCTCAAGGAAGTCACGGTGTTCCAAAGACCCCCATCAGATCTTCGGCAGCACTTGCAATACTTGACCAAAACAATGGCACCAACATCAACACCCAAAAATTGGGCATTTTGAATTTATTACATTTATCTTGGAAAATTGAGCCTGGCCCAGTGTCGATGATGATAACTTAGTGTTTGAAACGAGCTATAGTGTGGAGGCTATTGTTGGCACACTAAATTTTTTGTAATTACAAACTTACCCTTATCATGAAAGATGAATAGGTCATCACAAAACAGGGTTACAAATGAGAATTCAAAATGGGAAGCCAATTTACAAATGACACGTGACTCCCAAAAGAATATCAACAAGCATCACATGAAATAATGGCACAACGAAGAGCCCTCTTTGCAATGTATAAATGAACAATGCTTCACATCTTGAAAATGGAAGGCATTAAAAGCCAAATTCTTTTCCTGTTTTGAGTTTTCAAACTTTGGTGTTTTCAAAATTGTTTAAAAACTGTGTTTTGGGTTTAGTCCCACATTGGAAACTTGAAAAAAAAAATTGCACTATATAAATAGTGACTTTCTCTCACCTTGTGTATTTTGAGAGAGCTCACACTTTCTTGGCTTGCTATGGTGTAGCAAGGTGAATAGCAATGAATAGCACCTTGCCCACACGCACACGTGCATGAGCTCAGGTACGGGTGTGGGCAACGACTTGGGGGCTCGAGGCATGCTTTGCACTTCGCACATGCGTATCGTCACTGTAAAAACCAAAAGTTTATGAATGTCTAATTACATGACATTCACCACACTATCAGTTGGCGAATTAAAGACGAAAGTAGCATTCACACGTAGCCAATTGAAGGCCTACGAATCCATAGGATATGTACATTTGCTATCAAAAAAATGTGTGAATGCATTGTTCATATTCGCGTACTGCGGAAATCAGAAACTGAAATTCGACATTATCTTCTTCCATGTGGGTTGTTTTGGATAACCATGACTCCCATGAATTCCCTAACCACCCATGAGACTGAATGATGTGTATTCTCACATAGAAGAAATACCTATATGCTCGGGATAAGGATGAAAGAATCTCACTCTAATATGGAAGTCATAAATGAGATAGAGTTCTTCCCCAACAAGGACTCTTCTCTAACTCGTTTTTGCACCAATAAATACCTTTAAGTCTGCATGAAAAGGAAGATTGGAATCTCTCTCATAAGTTCAAGTTCTCAAGCAATCATTGCTCTCCAAATTCAGGTAAACTCTACCCCATTCTCTTCAAAGTTATAAATTCACCTCTCTTCCAAAATAGGATGATAAGTCCATTATTCTTTTATGATTTCTCTAAGGAATATATCATAGGAAGCTTAATGAAAAACTAAGCTATAGCAAGGTAAATTTACAACAAAAATTGTACCCATATTTATTAAATAAAAGAGATCTTCATCTTCTTCTCCTCTTTTTTTCTTCCTTTATATCTTATGCAACTTCTTCTTCATAATACAAGTTCAAAAACTTAAGGTTAATCAGAGGTTTGTTATGTTGAATAGCAGTAAATAACAAGTTACTCAGACTTGGGGTATTAATCTCCACCTATAAAAATAATAAAATAGCCCCTAAATGACTAGATAATTTGTTCAATAAATTTCGTCTCATAAACGATTCAAATTTTGGTGTTACAAATTTTTGGTGAGTTGTATTAGGGTTGTAAGATTCATTTTCGACGTCCTAGATGGGTTCTCATAGAACTGGGTTAGTTGTAGGAAAAAAATTTAAATTTGGACATGTGTATGAATGGCCCAAAGACTAGGTGTGCGAATGAAGTGGCTCATGGGTCCGCGAATGACTTGGTTCTAGTGTGCATTAATGAGGCGGAGCAAGGCCCACGAATAAGCTCGACCAAGGCCCGCAAAATGAAACGGACCAAGGCTTGCGAATAAGTGACCAAGACCCATGAATGAGATGGACAAGGTCCATTAGCAACAAGCATGACTCATTTGCGATGACCCAGAATGGTGCTTGAGTTGCATTTGACCCAAGAAAAAGCCCATGTCAAGCTTAGCAAAGGCCTATTTGCCCATGTTTGTCTAATTGTTGTCCACCAGAATATGGACAAGTGTCCTGGGTGGTTGAGGCCTTTATAAAGACCAAAAATGGGTTGAAACTAACTTAGAGTTCACAGATGGAAAGGAGAATAAGAAATGAGGGGAGCCAAGAGGAAGAAAGGAAGAGGAAGTAGAGGAGAAGGAGAAAAGCCAAATGGTCATAGGCTTCTTAGTCTACAAATGGGCTTGCTAGCCCTAAATGTGCTTCTTTCTCTCTCTTTCTTTTTCTTTCAATCCTTGGACCTATGGTCCATTTAACACTTGGATTCGCTCCCTTATAAGAGGTATCAGCTTGAGTCCATGGGCTCCAAACCCCCACATAGTGGTTCATTTAAAACGACAGTGTGTTAGAGGTTCTTGTCTTCGTGACTTGGTTTTGACATATGATATTTACCTTCTTAAGGAAAAAATTCTACTGAAATTTTCATAAAATTTGAACTGTTTTTTGTCGCTTGTTTATTGAGTGTACCCAATCACTAAGGGCAATAAGTTGTATGGGAGGTATCATAGTCTCTCTAGGGAGTGTACCTCATTGAGAGACAGGACATAATCCGAGCTTGGTTGTATCCTGGGGTTAGTAAGCTCATGGTCCTTTGCACATTCAAGTAGGAGGCCTTGACTATCCACAAGAAACGTGATAACGACACTTTCATGATTCAGATCAATCTAGTAGAACTACATTTGGCTTGACTCCCCTAGAAAGGGGATATGTAGGCAACCATATGAGAAAGGAAGACCGATGATATAACTACAACCTAAAGACCCTAAAATCCACCCTATTATTTGTTAATGAGTTTACTAAACTCGACAACTTTTGTAAGTAATGTAACATCCAACACCGCTACAAGATCCAACATCACGAAGGTATGTGCATTCCAATAAACAATTCCAGAATAAAAAATTTGCTATTATAAATGACACAAATCCCGAGAAATCACAATGGTTATATACTCTAAAAAAAACTCAAAAACATGATGAAAAGAGTCCCAGTCATACAAGACTCCTCAATCCGTATAGATCTTGAAATATGTACAAGAGAATTTGATAGAGATGAAACTAGACTTTCATTGTCACATATATATTAAAGATGAAACTAGACTTTCATATCTACAAGAGAATTTGATAGAGATGAAACTAGACTACCATATCTACAAAATCTCATATATATTAAAGGATTAGATAGAGATGAAACTAGACTTTCATTTGGCTAGAAAGTTACACAACATGCAAATCTTTATAAACAATTAATCAAGCATTGTCACATCATAATGTGCAAACCAAAAACAAGGCACCAAACATGCAATGGAGTCCTAAAAGGAAACAAGCAGTAAACATCTATATAAACCATAATATTCACACGTCCAACAAGCTTTTTTTAAGCATACAAAAGCTTTGATAATTAATTCAAATCTGCTCACGGTTTGACAATACTCCATATGGCTAGAGCTCTCATCTTTCTCATGGTTTGATCATCTTTCTTAAGACTACCATTTTAAGTCTATGTTAATCATCTCCAGCTACTGGCACATCCATTAAACCTCTGTGATGCTCCATGGAAAATACATATGCTCATGGATTCGAAGCCGATGCCAAAGGTAGGTAAGATTGAGAGAATTTTAAAGAGAATAAAAAAGGATATCATACATTCTTGTATCTTATATTATATACATCAATAAAGTTTCATATTTATTTTCATATATTCTTGTTTTACAAGTCAAGTAACAATTAGAAAATCAGATGTATGCCTATTAGACGATAATAATTAACAATTCTCTTTTGAGATCTGAGTGATTGTTCCTCACATATAAAATAATAAACTAACCCTATAAAGGTTGGATAATTTGATACATTTCGAGTTTCAAAGCTTCGATCAAGGAAAACAACGGAATTTGGTGTTCAACTATCTCTTCATTTGATTAAATTGGGATCAAAGAGGATCTTCTCTGCAGGATCCACACTTACAGTTTTGAGAAACGTCAGCATACAACAGAGGGCAGTGTTTTCTATCATCAAGGGTTGCAATGTCGTCGCTGTGGCCTAGTCTAGTTGTTCGTTTGTTTTCTTTCACTTTATTTGTTCAAATATCTTAACAAGTATTGCAAAACAAGATCAAAACATGGTTTATACTTATGTTTACTTGCAATACTTGTTGAAATAATAAAGTTTTCCACCCAGATGGCTTCAAGGGATGTTAAATCTCAATGTTTGTGGTAGTCGGAGTAAATACTTAATTTCTTTCAAGGGTGACCGTTGGAAGAAATAGAGCTCTGGAAAGAAAGTGGTGGAGTGAAAATGGGTCTTCTTCCTTTGTCTTTCCAGTGTTTGCTACCTTGCTCCAGCAAACTTATGAGAAAACAAAACATGGGTCTTTTTTCAATTTTGTTCCTCTTTAACCCCTTTTCATTGACTAGGAGATGCAGATATTTTGAGTTAGATTGGCATAAGATATGGGATGCCGGGCAACAATCTCCCTTCACTGGGACCTCGTCCACAACTCTATTGATGTCTAGTGACAAATTGTTTGTCTGCAAGCTATAACGAGAGAGAGAGGGAGAGAATCAAACTATCCACCATTTGATCATAACGGACTTAGAAAAGCAGGAAAAAAATTAGGTCAAAACGAATCTCGTGAGAACTGTGAAAACAGCATCAGGGTGCAGACACATTAGTGCCAAAAAGTGATAAGTGCCCCCCAAAAAATGTAAATCACTTTTCGGTACTGATCCATCAGCCCCTCTGGTGCCACTTGTACAGTTCTCACGAGATACGTTTGCACATAATAATCCAAACCCAGTTGAGAGAGGCCGTCAGGAGAGAGAGATGCATGATTAGGGTTTAAGAGCTGCAGTAAGAGAATGAAAAATCTAAAGAGTTTCATTTGGGGTTCAATTATATATTGGAGATGAGTCATGTGTAGTGGTACATGGCGGTAAAACCAGAGAAGGATGAAAGTGTGGCAAACAGCCCCCTCTGCGACACTTGAGAGGCCTAGACGGAGGGGAGTGGAGGGAGAGGAAATCAATTCACTTTTTGGGGGTGAAGTGACAACTCCAAAAGTGAATTGATTCTCTCCGTCTGCCTTGACCCTCGTGTGCCGCATAGGGAAGGCATCGGAGAGGATATCGGGCCGTCTTGGTTTTGGAAAATTTCACTTTTGTCAGGCTGAAATGTCTTTAAGGTAGTTTGAGATATAAATAAAAATTTTAGGTCCCGTGGTGCATCTGATTAACGGTCAACGACGAACCAATTGACAACCGGGTGCTTTTCTAAAATCAACAGTATTCGATCGAAGGGAATCTATGATATTTTTGATAGTCGAGGGGCAGGGGAAATTATGCAATTTACCCATATAAATATCCACACAGAAGTCATCAGACGATTCGTCTTCACCAAATCCATCAAGGGAATCCTCAGTCGGTGGATACGTTACCTTCAATATTGCAGCCTATTCCACAAGAGAATTGAAGACTCAAGAAACGCATCATCGCCGAGCTAGAAAAGGTCCGCACCTTTGAGCAACCATAACGACTGGAGAGAAATCCAGTCCAGATCTGCCTACAGCGCCTCTTAGTTTTTCCGATGCTACGGCGGTGAGAGCAGATTGTATCCGCTCTTCTCTTCTTATCATCTGCTCCTCTCTACATCCTGTTGGAGGAGGGCACATCAGCACCGACAAGTGCTTGCATTTCACTTGTCGGCGTTGATATTCTCTCCACCTGACAGGGTGCAGAGAGGAGGACAGCTTGGAAACGAAGGTGAAAAGTCGGTTTGGCCCATCTTTCTTCCAGAGGCTCAGCCACTGAACATCGGGACGGCGTTCCTGAAGGGTAATTTTGATATTAAAAAAAAAAAAAAAAAAAAGGCGAAGGATATGCTGCATCGAGTTTGTTTGTCCCCTCGTGTCTCCACACACAAAGGGTGGGCTGGAAATCTTGGGGATCACTTTTCTACGATAGATTGGAATCTATTGAACACCCACAGCATACGCAAACATGAACAAAACCATATAAGAGAAACCACCACTTTTTCCACTCCCATCAAAAACAGATCCCAAAAGCCAATTTCCTTTTAGAAAAACAATGCAGCTTCCCTCTCTAAAACTGGGTTCTCGTTCTTCCTCTGCAGCTATTCTTTTCCCTCTCCTTACTTGTCTCCTTTCCCAAATAATCCAAGCTGCCGTCGCCCTACCTCACAATGTCAAATTCCCGGCTGTGTTCATGTTTGGCGATTCGATCGTAGATACAGGCAACAATAACAATTTTGCCACTCTGGCTAAGTGCAATTTCCCTCCCTATGGCAGAGATTTTTTGGGCGGAAAACCAACTGGAAGGTTTAGCAACGGAAAGGTCCCTTCTGATTTGTTAGGTACCCCTTATCAATTCTCAGTTTCTCTCTCTAGATTTTTTTTTAATCCAATTAATTACTCATAGAAGTGTTAATCAACAGCACTAGATTCCCTAAAAATTCTTCTAATCAATCTTTGAACGAATTTTTCCTTTTTGAGTTTTCCAGTTGAACACTTGGGGATTAAGGAGCTTTTGCCGGCCTATCGCGATCCCAACCTGAAAACTCAAGACCTCCTCACTGGGGTAAACTTCGCCTCGGGCGGTGCAGGCTTTGATCCTCTCACTCCCAAAATAGAGGTCTATTTTTTAAGTTTCCTCCCAAGATCCCCATTTCATGGTGCAATTTGATTCTTGCATGTTAATCATTCTTTTTTTCTTTTTTCAAATGAGCAGAGGGGCAAATCGTTGTCGGAGCAGTTAAATTGGTTTAAAGAGTACTCAGGAAAGTTGGAGGCAGCCATTGGAAAAGAAAGAAGCAGGACCATCGTATCGAAGAGCCTATACGCTGTTTGTGCAGGGAGCAACGACATTGCAACTACGTACTTCCCTACACCTTTCAGGAGATTTAAGTACGATGTTCCCTCCTACACCGATTTCATGGTTGGCTTAGCTTCCAGTTTCGTTCAGGTGAGTTCTTATTTACCAATTTCATTGCATTGCCTTCACCAAAATTCTTCTTCACGTTTTCACTATTCATTCAATTCGACTTAACTCAGCTCAACTCAACAAAGCCTTATCACGACTACTTTGGGTCACGTACAAATGAATTGTGTGGTGGACAGACGGTGATGTCCATCCAAGCAACTTTACAATTTTGTTTGTCACTTTCTATGTTTCAGAGCACCTTTCTTCAACCATTTCTCCACATATTCCCATTAAGGTCTTCATCATATTCTTTCAAATTAAAAACTACATAAATATATCTACATATATTATTATAATTGTATAAGAATATTTATGGGACAGTGTACTCGTTGAGTTTGGCGAGATGTGTGAGAAAGGATAAGATAGAGAAGGCTAAGGTCATCTGACCTCTAATCCATCTTTTGGAAAAAAATTTATCAAAAAGAACTCACCACAAAAAGAATTTTTTTCCGAAAAAAGAATACCATTCTTTCTGTTGTATATACGTCAACCTATAGAGAATAGAAACATTAATACTGGATGATTATGAATGAATGAACCTCAAATGCTATATGTGGTAGAGAAAGAATGGGCCACTGGGAGTTGGGAACGTTTGAAACTTCTTTTTTTTTTTTTTTTTTGTGCTTCATAAACCCATTTTGACATCCACAACATGAGTTGCCCGCAAGAAACTTACCCCTTCAAAGAAAGCCTCTCTGACCCCCCCTCACATGTACTAGCGTTCGGATGTTTTTTGTGGGAGCCTAAAACAGGTCAAATTATTGGGCTTGATATCCTCTGCGACGCCTCCCTTTGTGACGCATGAGGGCCAAGGCAGAGGGGGGAATCAATTCACTTCACCCCCAAAAAGTGAATTGATTCCCCCCCTCTGTTTCGGCTCCCAGGCGTCACAAAGGGTGGCGGTGCAGAGGATATCGCCCCAAATTATTGGTAGTGTTGCAGACTGATATTCTTTACACCACCCCCCTTGTGAGGCACTCAAGGGCCACGCCGGGGGGGGGGGGCAACTCACTTGTTGCATGACACCTCATTGCTCCTCCAAGTCCGTACAAAAGATCTTTTCACAATTGACCCCTCCAATCTTGTGAACCTGGGGGTGGCAATTAGTGATGGTGGGTTTGGTCTGAGACAAGGGTATGTATTGGGTTCTTCCATTTATTAATCGTTTACAATCAACCCTAACCTAACCTATTTATTTTGTGTTGGGTTCGTGTCAAATTCACAAGTTACGTGGTAATTCATTTTGGCAGTCAAATTCGAGTTGTGCCAAGTTAAGGATATACGAAATCAACCCAAACTGACCCATTTATAAATTGTGTCAAAGCAGGTTGACTCACTTTGATCCAAAACATGTTTAGAGTCAGTCCTAACCCACTTATTTCATGTTAAAGTTCGTGTCAGGTTTACATGTCATGTCAAACATTGCCACCATTACGTGTGAACCCCAACCACACACAAATTTACTTACGTTGGTTAAGTTTGTCAAAATAGTGAATGTGTTGAAGCAAGAAATGTGAAGACTGCATTGCAAAATTCTGAATCCTCTATCTCCTATCCCCATCCTTACAATTTTTCACATGTAATAAAGGACTTTTTCCCCTTCTTTACTTTGTCGTTTTTTTTTTTTCATAAATAACAAAAACTAGTGAAATAGTTCACCAGATCCTGGAGTCCCCGTGACCTAATTGGATTTGGAGTTGGCTACCTAGCTGATCACACCGTCCTCCAAATCCCAACGACCAAGTGCCCAGGCTTTTATGGCACCGCCTCTTAGAGAAGAGGTTCGAGTCGCACCCAACCAGTACCACTTGTCTACAGTTGTGCTTTGATTCTGCCGAGTTGTTAATTCGGCAGTCAGATGGCCCGTGAGGCTACCAAACAAAAAAAGGTCCGCTAAGTATCTAGTCATTTAGATTTTCTTCTTGGATGTAATTAATTTATGGGGATCTGTCGGACGAGAAAGTTGGTAGCTCAACGGATTTTCTTAATTTGGAGAAATGGGTAAGAACTCTTCCATTTGAGCGCCCTCTGATTGTGGTTAATTAAAGGAGGTGATTGGGGATGTATGGCTTTTAGCTGTCGCTCACAAGAAGATTATACCCATATGCTAAATGTATTAATTAGAGGGTAATTAGCAGTTTCCGATCCATTAATATTTCACCCCATCTCTGCTGGCTACTGCTCCTCTCCTTTATATTAGTGTCTTGTCATATCCGTGATTTAAGGACGTGTTGAAGATGGATTATCCGAAGAGAAAGAGAGCCGTTCAAGGAAAAAAAAAAAAAAAAAGGAGAATGATTGTCTGTTTTGAGACAGATCTCTAAAAGCATGCCATTGATTGGCACATGATGTCTTTTTGAATTTGATGTTTTACTGACCACCTACATTTTCAATTGAACACTTTTTTTGACCCTTTTACCTCCTTCCCAAAACAACACATGTCTGTTTATAATTCACCATATACATTACAGAGGCATTTTTGTTACAGAACATTTGCTTTGAAAAAACGTTGAGGAGTTTCCACAAGCAGTCATGCTCGAGCTGCCATATAAACAAAAGTAAGAAAGAAATGAAACCCAAGAAGGTACAACTTGGGTTTTTGCCTTCTATTTTATGCTACGTGACAGCTCAAGCAAGATGCTTACGCATACTTGCGGAAACCATGCTTAAACAGATGTTTACTAGTTTTTATTTACAAATTTATACATTGTTGCATCAGAATACTTTTCTTATTAAATAGGGTTATTTAAGTTTT
Organism: Platanus orientalis; assembly: GCA_025762735.1. Taxonomy (NCBI): domain Eukaryota; kingdom Viridiplantae; phylum Streptophyta; class Magnoliopsida; order Proteales; family Platanaceae; genus Platanus; species Platanus orientalis. The sequence continues at coordinate 17,182 of JAOXJP010137037.1, read as the reverse complement.
TTAAGTTTTAGATACGAATCAGGAACTAGCTTGTTTTTTAAAGATCTCTTAAATGTGTGAGACATTGAATTATTATTGAAATTTTGTTGTTTTTTTTATCTTTGAAAAAAAGAAACGTCTTCTTTCTTGTGGATTCAAGGAAAATTCTGATTTTATTATTTGAGATTTCAACGGTGTTTGAAATCTCGTGTCAATACGCCAAGTGGTAGCACAACTTAGGTTCAATAGTGTTTAAACCTGATTTGGTGTGGAACAACATCTTCAAAAAACAACAATATCTCATATGGTATCCCAGATAATATAATGGCGTCGATGACAATGTTTGAGGCCTTTCAATAGAAAAATCAACGCACAATGCAAGAGATGCAAGCTGCTATTACTCGTTTGATGTGTCCAATCAAATTGGTGGTTATGAACGACCTACATAAAGAGAAGAACCATGTATACGGCAAACCCATGAGACGCAACTCATAATTAATGGGCAAGTTGCAGCCATAAAAGAAGATGATTCATGTGATGATAAAGTTGATGACATTCTTTTGGAGCATGGTGGTGGTTGATTAAATTGAGATTACAAGCTCAAGGTCGATTTACCTACCTTTAATGGCCAGTTACACATTGAAGATTTTATTGATTGGGTTTCTGATGTTGAAATACTTTTTGAATATATGAAAAACCACGAAAGAAAAGAAGATGAAATTGGTGGTATATAAATTAAAGGGATGGGCTTCTGTATGGTGGGATCAACTTCAAGTCATGTGTATCCAACAATAAAAAACAATAGTATGCACATGGAAAAAAATAAAGCAATTAATTGAGGCAAAATTTCTATCACCTGATTATGATCAAGTATCAATAGTATCAAAATTGTCGACAAGGATTTCAGGCAATGAAGGATTATGTTAAAGAATTTTATTGCTTGTTTGCATGCAATGATTTGGTAGAAACTGAAACACAACAAGTGGTAAGATTTACTGATGGGTTACGCCAATCAATTTAGGATTAGATTTCAATGCAGTTAGTTTGGACTCTTTATGAAGTTGTTAAGCTTGCAATAATGGCTGAATTGCAATTGAATCGGTCTTCTAATAAGGATTCATAATGGGTGGAAAAACCATTGCAAATGAAATGTCACAAGAGCTATCATCAAGTCATGGTGGAAATTCTTACAAAGAAAGGATTCGTCCATCTAAAAATGCGAGCTGAGAGTGGGTTAGAGGGCACCAAAATCAAATACGTCCATTGGTGGTCGAGATTCTTTTAAAAATCCATATGCTCTACCTATATTGATCAACTGTTATATGTGTGGTCAATCTGGGCATATATCCAACCAATGCCCTCAACACAAAGTTTCTAATTTGGCATTGCACGATGAAAAGTTAAATGATAATAAATCAAAACAACAGGAAGATGATGATGAGAATTTTGGGAATGACCATGAAGAAAATGAATGGACTTATGAAGATAGGGGAGTGATCCTTATTGTAAAGAGACTGATATATATGCCAAATAAAGAGTCAAATTCACGTCACAATATTTCTGAACTAAGTATACAATTAGTAATCGAGTTTTTGATTTAATCATAAATGGTGGCAATAGTGAGAATATTGTGTCAAAGACCATAGTTGAAAAATTGTCATTGAAGATAGAAAAACATCATACACCTTACACTATTGGTTGGATTAAGAAGGTCAATAAAATTGAGGTAGCTAAACAATGTCAAGTTTCATTTTCTAATAGTAAATTTTATAAAGATGAAGTGTTATATGATGTGATGGATATGGAGGAATGCCATAGATTGCTTGGTAGACCTTGCCAACATGACGTTGATTTAACTCATAGAGGTAAAGATCATATACTTGTTCCTATTAAAAATAAGGAACAAATACTTGTGCCAACATGATGTTTACAAGGATGATAGAAAAATTATACTTGTTCCTATGAAAAATAAGAGATGACCAAAGCTTGTAGGTATAAGCATAGCAATAGAAAATATAGCTGAAATAGTACAAGTAGTGCATGAACATGTTAAGAAATAGCTTGAAAAATCTAATGTCAAATATAAAGAAGATGCTGACAAACATAAGAAATTAAAAGTTTTCCAAGAAGAAGATATGATAATGGTTCATCTCAAGAAAAAACTTCTTCTAGTAGGAACATACAACAAACTGAAATATAGAAAGTATGGTCCTTGTCGGATGCTCAAGAAGATTATTGATAATGCATAGTTGATCTTCCTAAAGGCAAGGCCATTTTCCTAACAATCAATGTACTTGATTTGTTTAAATATCATGCCAAGTCATACTATTCCGAGCATAACTCAAGGACAAGTTCTTTCCAAATGGACGGGATTGATGTAAGATGTGTTCTAGAAGGATTCTTGGAGAGAGAGAGAGAGAGAGAGAGAGAGAGAGAGAGAGAGAGAGTGAGAGAGAGATGGCCGAAAGAGGGAGAGGAGAGTGGGAGGAAGGGAGAGGAGAGAGAGAGGGAGGGACAGAGGGAGAATGCTGGAAGAGAGAGGGAGAGAGAGATACATTGGGGAAGGAGGGAGGAGGGGTAATTTGGGGAGGGGCGATTTTGGGGAAGGGGTAAAATTTTGAATAAAAATTGGGGGAGGGTGTGGTGAGGATTTTTGGGGGTGCTTATAGCCTCCCCATTTCATAATGGAGTTGAGGTGTGCTTACAAAAAAACTTGAGGTGCGAATATAAGCTCCCTATTTTTGGCATGGCCGCCCAGTGGCAGTGCGGAACACATGCATGAACTACAAACAAACCAGACTTGCTCTGTGAAAGCTAAATGAAGAACAAAGCAAGCCTCAAAGTCAGCGACGAGAACGAAGATGGCTAGAGTTTTGAGAAATTTAATCGATAAAAGATCGAATTTCCTGACTTGGTTTTGCTCCAATGGCTTTACAGTGAGGAATCAGCACTACCCATTTAAAGCTCTCTTGCCTTTCTCTTCTTCTTCGACGTCCACGAACGAACCAGAAATCTTGGGTTCGAGAAGTTTGGGTCTCGAGTTCCTGGGGCTCAAGGATTACGAGGACTACAGGAGGTCTCTGTACGGTGAGATCACTCACAGGGCTCTCCTTGTCGATGCTGTTGGGACCCTTGTCGTTCCCACTCAACCCATGGCGCAAGTTAGCATACATCACTAACCTCTTACGAATCATCTCTTTCTGCCATTTTCTTTATCGTCTTCTTCTTTGATTTTTGGGTATTGTTCTTACAGATATATAGACAGATCGGGGAGAAATATGGGGTGAAGTATTCGGAAGTCGAGATATTAAATCGGTATCGGCGGGCTTATGAGCAGCCTTGGGGTCAATCCCGACTCAGGTTTGTTTTGATCTGCTTTCACATTTGAGAAATATATGCTTTTGTTCTGTTTTTCTTAATATAGGTTGTATTTGATTAGTTTCCTTTTTGGTGTTTGAGAAATATGTGGGATAACATGGGTTATTAAGTTTTTACCAAAAATAAAAAAGGTTATTAAGTTAGTTTTTGCATGCTCATTGCCTTGATTTTCAGAGCTTTTTGTAATTTATTTATTGTCTCTTACTGTTTTATACAAGAAGTTGTAGCAATTATATTTCATATTTGGTGATGGTACGATAGGAAAGCAGAATTCCTTTCTCTCATGTTCTACATTTTTTCTTTTGGATGAATCATCTTTCCAAAACGTATTTTTTATAAAAAAAAAATATAGTTAATATAAGGATGATTGTGTAATGTATTTTTTGTGGGGTTTTTCTCTCTCTCTCTCTCTTTTTTTTTTTTTGGTTCTTATATTTTGCTAACCTTGCTACTTATTGTTGTGGGTTTACTTTTTTCCTTGCATAATTCCTTTGTGTGTGTGTATGTGTGGGTGTGATAAGTAAGATGAAATTTATATGAGAATAGTAAAGGAGCAACCTTGTCTACGAAAATTTACAGTCATTAAGCTGTAACACATGTAGAAAAAGAATGTAAACGAAGCTTTTTTTAAGAGTAAATAAATTACTTATAGAAAGAAAAGATATAAGATCTGTACGAGCTGTATTGCCGGGAAGACACTATGAAACAAACTCAAATACAATGGAATCATAATAAAGAACATCCTGGAAATGGGACACACACATATACAAAAGATCCGAAATCTTATCCGGAAACCTTGAAGAATTATAGCTGGCTCCTCTAAAGATTCTCATGTTACTTTCCATCCACTACCCCAGCAAATAGCAAATGGAAGGGTGTCCTTCAAAGGTTTCCTGCTTCTGCTGTGAACACTGAACACCCTTCGATCCTTGTACTGAAACCATGATCACTTGCTCGGCAATACTTTTATCTTAAAAAATGGTGGTTGGTTTTTTACGTTCTTACAATTGATGGAAAAAGGAGAAAAAATTGTAAGCTTGCAACTAGCACAAGTTAATTATCGACCTCAAAGAAAAAAAAAATAACACTAATAAATGTTAATTGCATTAATGAAATCCAACCTATGGTGCTGAGAACTTTTAAGTCCTTCTAGGGTATATGCGTTGATCCGACATGCCATAGGTATGACTATGAGATCTATATCAAACCCCAAGGGATGGTGCAGTTGACTAGGATCACACCTCAAGAAGTGACAGTCCCGAGTTCAAAGCACACCCCTTTTGGGCCACTTGCCTAGGCGTAAAAACCTCGATTTACTTGGTTCATGGGAGAGGCAGGGGAGTCCACATGCCCCGAGGACATAGTCAGGTGTTCTAAGAGACCTGGATACCTCGGTTGTCAAAGAAAAAAGAAGAAGAAGAGATCTATATCAAATATGATCAATTTTCTTTAAATATGTTTAAATATTCTTTTAGGAAAAAAGTTGAAAATATTTGGAAAAGGGAAAAGTCTCTAGACAGCTTCATTAATCACTTTGATACACATTACTCCCCCCCCCCCGGCCCCGCCCCCTCTTTTCACCACATGGAGGAATGACATGGCCAATCTAGATTCTCCATCTAAAGGTGATCCTTCGGATTGCATGTTTAGTGCCACAATCTACATCAGAGCTGTCCTTTTAATGTGTTGGACTCTTCTCCAATTAGTACCGGCCATTGAAGTCTCCAAATTTTTTGGGATAAAAATGACCAAAAATGTTGTTTTGGGATAATAGGGGCCTATTGCGCGGAAACTTTTCTTACGAGGAGACGATGACATGGAAAACAAATGGAACCCTTTCGGGTCACCACTTAAGCTGGCACATATAAGATTTGTAGGTTGTCCATATCCTTTTTCTATGCAACCCATCCAGCTAACCCTTCCACTTTAAAAAAGTACAATCATTAATATTACTCTGAGCCATATGGGTATGAAGCAAGTTTGACACCTAAGCGCACCCGATTCAGTCCATGCTTATCCAAAGCAGCCGGATACCCAGAAGCGCTTATCCTTCCTATGATTCTGGTACTGATCATTTTGATTATTATTGAGTTTCTGTACTTGGTCTGGTATGGAAACATGGTTGCTTGATGGGATTAAGGGGATCCAACAAATGGTGCCCTCTTCATGATTTATGTAGTTACGTTATTGATTCATCTCTGATTGGACACTGGTTGTCGAGTTTTGGTTTTAGTTATATTAATAAGGTTCAAGAGAAAGTCTCTATAGTAACTGAGGTAAGAACTAGAATCCACGAAGAAAATGGTTGTGGTATGGTCTCTCCAAGGGAGAGGTCGGGGTTTCAAATCCCCTGGGCAGCACCCCCAATGGATTGGGTTGATGCTTGCCCCTCCCCTCTGTGGCAGTAGCAGGCCCAATTGGCCTAACCAAAATTAAAAAAAAAAATACTGCTACCTTGGCACATCATGGGAATGGGCGTTTACACTTAATGCTGAAATGCAGAACAGTAATAATAATGAGTAGAAAGAAGAATTGAAGGACTTTTATTGTCTGAATGTGGTAGGGAAATTCCAATCTATTCCATTGGTGGTTGACTCTTTATAAGGAGAAGCTAATTCAGGAACCACCATGCTTTGGTTAGAACAGGAAAATCAGGCAACCTTTCTAAGAGAAAGGCCTAATAGTTTCTGATAATTCATTGTTAACTTTTTATAATGGTTTCCATGAATCTTAACTCTTGAATTGTTACTGTGGTTATAGTTAGATCCAGGGAGAACCAAGAAAAAAAAATGAAAAATTTTCAAATCTTTTGGAATAAGAAATATGATGAAAAACTATAATGCTTCGGTTTGCTAAGTGAACTTGTACTGATGGCCTGAACTGTTTAGAGAAGAGGCCTCATTGCTTCTTATAATTGATTATAGTTGATTTATGATGAAGTCTACACTTACCAAAGTAATTCATTAAAATTATTGTATTTGTTAAAATTTTCGCTGAAGATCTTCGATGTATCAATATTTATGGAAGCTCCATTTTTTGAAGCCCCTTTTTTTTTCTAAATAGTAAAACTTTTGATTAGTAAAAGATTTATATTAATAAAGGGAAACAAAAATGTTCTTCTTAACTGTACAAAGAAGAAATTTCAAGTGAATACAAGATCCCAAAAAAGCCCAATCCACATCACTTCCGTATAATACCCTGCCAATCCCTCATACAGTCCACGCAATTTTGGGTGCTTATCGGCTAATTAGAGTTGGTGGTCACTGCATTCTAAGACTTGCAAACTCAAGGTAACAGAAGCAAATTATGGTTTTTTCTATTATTTTCTTTTTAATTTTTGGTGTAAAACTCTGAAAATGTTACTGGTTTTCTTTCCTTTTGCACCAATTGCTACATTTTATTAGTGTTCATTATAAATGCTAACATACCCAATTTCAATGGCACATTTTACCCAAATTTATTTAGACCAAAATTATCCATGTGTTTATGCTTTCCGAAATAAAAGAAAGGCATTTTTTGGTCATTTTATTTTTCCTTTTTTCTCAATTTGCATCTATTAGCTGTTGTATCCATTGAATTGGAGTCTTAAAAGATTCAAAATATTGAATCTAACCCCACTTTTTATTTATCAGACAGATTCGAATGATTGAATAGAATGTGATTTGGAAACTGACTCATTCGATCAATCGAGCATAATGAATAATTGAACTCAAGACCTATTTGATCAATTGAAATATCAAACATGTTCAATCGATCGAATTGTCCAAATCGTGAAAAGTGTGTGTGTGCTCACGTAGCCGATTTAACTTGTTTTCCTTATATTTATTAGAGTTTTGTTCTCTTAGGATTCCTGTTAAACCTAGGACTCTTTCATTCAATGAACATCTGTTTGAAGATGCACGTTGGAGCCACTATCCGTTGAAAAAGGGACGTTGGAGATACCCATTGGGATATCCATTAGAAGATGCCTATTGAGGAGATGAGATGCCTGTTCGTGATCTATGAAGGGAGGAGCTCCCCTTCTTGTCAAACACAAAAAATCATACATAAGCTTGTACGATCAAGGGTTTTCATAATCTTTCTCTCTCAAATCGATCTTCATTCTTCTCTCTCTAATTTGCTTTGAGTTTTGTCTTCCTTGAGTTTGAACCACACATTGATATTCGAGTGGATCTTCTCATATTGTGCGGGTTCGAGGAAATCGTGTCGTTGCCGGAGAACCCAACCGGAACGAATAGAGGGAGGCGAATAACATTATGGACAATGTCTGCAGACACGCCTTACACAAACCAATAAGATTCTTCCAATTTCTTTGTTTATTTGTTTAGGTCTTGTAGAATCGTTTTGCTTTCCTACAATGGGATTGTTATAGTTGATTTCAATTTTATTGATATATTATTCTTATCAATAATTAATTGTTTATGAAATTCTAATGTGCAATTTGCAATTGATTATATTGATTTTCATATTATAAATAGTATTTGTGATTATTAATTGTTTATTGACATTAAATTATACATTTGATAGAGCGTTGTTTAATAAAAATCTTGATGGTAATATTAGTTGTTAGACGTTAGATATAATGGATTTCCCCGTACTTGATGTGAATAAACTAGAGCCATTCAATGGTTCCCATTTCAAGAGACAGGAAGAGAGGATTTACTTCCTACTCGAAATGGTAGGGGTAGCATTTGTTTTGACAGATCCTAAACCTAAAGAAAGTCAAGATCATTATGAATCTGTAAGGTTCCATTTTAGTCAAACTTGGGAAAAAGCAAATAAAATTTGTAGACATACAATTTTGAAAATAGTAACTGGTACACTATACGATGTGAATAGTAAATTGGGGATTGCTGTAGAAATTTGGAATAGTTTGGTTAAGAAATAGATAGTTGAAAATGCATGAACTAAAAAATACACCGTTGGAAAACTTTTAGATTTCAAAATGGTAGAAGATAAACCGGTAACTTCTCAGTTAGTTGAATTTCATTTAACGATCAATGTGTTGGCCATAGAAAATATGATCTTACCTGAATCATTTATGGTTGTGTCATTAAAAGTTGTTGCCATCGTGGAAAGATTACAAAAACAATCTCAAATAAAAGAGAAAGGACCGGAGTCTTGAAGAACTAATAATAAGCATTAGAATATAACAAACAAACCGAGATTAGGCTAGGATGGAGAAAGCTAATGAAGCAATTTCTAAGGCCAGTCTTCTTGAAAATGATGAAGAAACTTTTGAAAAGAAAAGAAATTAAAATTTTAAAATTTTTTTTAATAAGAATGAAAATAAATTTTAGAAGAATAATAACAATAAAAATTATTTTAATTATGAGTGCTTTGTCAATGGAAGGACAGGACATAAGGATGCGGTTTGCAAATTTCGGCAAAATAAATGAAAAGCCGAAAGGACTAAAGTCCACCTGACAGAGACTGAGATGATAGTGACTCCCATGACGAAAGCAAATATAATGGACAATGTAAAGGACTAAGTGATAGATACTGGTGCTGTCAAACACATATGCAGTGATAGACATTTTCTTCCTGCACTCCAATAAGTGATGGAGAAGTATCGTACTTGGGAAACTGAAGAACTTTACTTGTTACTGGCAAATGGAAGGTGCTTCTTAAGCTTACTTCTAGAAAGGTCCTGTCATTGTATGATGTGTTGTACGTGAAGGACATTCGTTGTAATTTAGTGTCGGAAAGTCTGCGTGGAAAAGCAGGAATAAAACTACTATTTGAATTTGAAAAATTAATACTTACAAAAAATAATGTGTTCCTTGGAAAAAGATATTATACCTCTAGATTGTATGTACTTAATGTCTCTGAAATAATAAATGGAACTAGTTTTTCTTTGGCTTATATTGTAAACTCAATAAGCTTGTGGCATGGTAGCTAAAAAGACATAAATTGGTTGAAAGAAAAAGTCTAACTCTTAGAATTAATTCATAGTGACTTAAGAAATTTAAAAAACACAATTTCTAGATGAGGAAAATTCTACTACATAATATTTGTAGATGATTATTCTAGATTCACAGAACTTTATCTTTTAAGAACAAAAGATGAGGCTGAAGATACATTTGGGAAGTATAAAACTAAGGTTGAAAATCAGTTAAAAAAAAAAATAAAACATGAAGAACTAATAAGGGAGGTGAGTATGACTCGACCTTTTAAGAAACTATCATAAAAACAATGGTATAATACATGAAATTACTACACCATACACTTTTGAATCAAATGAAGTAGCAAAATGGAAAAATCGTTTTCTTAAGGAAATGATGAATACATTATTAGTTAGTTCAAGGTTGCCCATGAACATATGGGGGGAGGCAGTATTATTAGCTTGTCATATACAAAATAGAGTTTCACATAGAAAAATAAGAAAGACTCCATATGAGTTATGAAAAGGACATAGATCCAATCTTAAATATTTAAGAGTATGATGTTATCTAGCTAAAGTAGGTCTTCCTAAACCTAAGAAAAGGAAATTAAGATCAAAGGCATCTGATTATGTCTTTATATGGTATGCAACAAATAGTGTTGCATATAGATTCTTAGTTATAAGAATATAAAATAACATTTTAAAACCAAATTCAACAATAAATGTTGAATTTTTTGAAGATTCATTTCTTATGAAAAATAAAATGTCTAGAAGTATAGAGAATAAAGACAAAAAAGGAAAAATAGAGGAAAAATCTGAGGATCAACTTGAGGTTTGGCGAAGTAAAAAAATTAGGAAGGCAACTCGTCTAGTGGATGATTATTTCATCTATCTTATTGATGATGACCCTAAGAAAGAAGCCATGAGATCTCTAGATGTAATATTCTGAAAAGAAACATTAGAATTAGAGTCTATTATGGCTAATCACACTTGGGAATTAATGGAATTGTCTGAGGGTATTGAATCCATTGGTTGTAAATGGGTACTTAAAAAGAAACTAAAACTAGATGGTACAATAAACAAGTCTAAGGCTAGATTAGTTTTAGCCTTAGGATGTAAATAGGTAGCGGATGTCAACTATTTTGACACATATGCTCTTGTGGCGAGAATTACAACAATAAGAGTGTTGTTTGTAATAGCTGTAATTCATAAGTTAATTATACATCAAATAGATCTTAAAACAATATTTCTAAATGGGAATTTAGAGGAAGAAATTTATATGAAACAACCTTACCGCTATATTGTGCTAGGACAAGAACATATAGTGTGTAGGTTAGTAAAGTCTTTGTATGGACTTAAACAAGTCAAATGGATTCATATTAAATAAATTAGATAAATGTGTATACAGTAAGTTCTCAGGAGAGTCTAGTGTAATCATCTGTCTTTATGTAGATAATATGTTGATGTTTGGGACAAGTTTAGAAGTAGTTAAATCTACAAAGAAGTTTCTTTCATCCAAATTTGATATGAAAGATTTAGGAGAGACAAATGTAACCTTAGGAAGTAAAATCCAAAGAAATTATAGTGGACTCATGTTAAATATGTGGAAAAAATATTGAGGAAATCTGGACATGATAGTAGTCCATGAAATTCCGTGTAGGTTTATTCTAGAGGAGGGGGTGAATAGGATTTACAAATTCTTTTGGCCTTTTCTAATTTGTTTGGATTGTTTTTAATTCAATTTTAATTCCTTTTTATTAAATGCAAGTGTGTATGTTAAACGTTGATACAACAACTCTACACTACTTGGAGAAGAAATTCCCTTTTTGGAAGCCGAAGCCAAGAATTTCCCAAGGCAAAAGAAGGGTGGACTAGTGTCCATGGTAAATAGGTGTTTAGAGTCCTTTTTCTTTTAATTTTGTCATGTGATAAGGCTTTTTACAGCCATAGAGTAGGGAGTTATTAAGTAAGAGGGATTAGAGGGTATTTTGGTACTTATGTTATTTGTCTTAAGATTAAATAAGGGGGGAATTCGTGTTGGTCGTGTGAGCCCTTTAGGGGTATTTTGGACACTTTGATGAAATTATCATTAAGAGGATTTATAACCCTACTCATTGGAACGATGTCAACAGTTTTGGAATAATAAAAAAAATTGTGTTTTGAAACCCAGGAGTGGATTGGTCCCTTCTTCCTCACGATTTCTTGGTGAGAGAAATTCTCTTCTTCTTCAATCTCTTTTACCTCTCCCTCCATCTTATTCTCTTTCATTTTTCATCTCTTCTTCATATTATCCCTTCCTTCTTTATTCCATTCCTTCTTCTCCTCAGTATATTTTGTCTTCCATCATCTTCCACAAAATTTTCTGCAGTTTTTGGACTTAACTTTCATCCACTCTTCTCCTCACCACTTCTTAACTACCACACCTTTGATCAAACCCTTTCACAAGGGTGTCTATAACCCTTGGGCGATCCACCTGAACCAGTTCCCCATCTCATTAAACCTCTCCCTAACAAATAGGAGAGGGCTATAAACAATGGCTGGCGACACACCCTATCACAACAGATTTTTGGAGTATTTTTTTATTACTTTGAAGCAAAGTTTTGAGAGGACTCCTACACTTTTCTAGAGGTATTTGCATTTACTTTAAAAGGTATGAACAATATTTTGAAAGCTTGAGTCTATTGGAAGTGGTGCTTGATTCTTTGGATTTCTGTTGAATTCTGGCATAGCATATTTGAGGATTTTCTTAAAAAATAGCTAGAGTGCTTTGAAATTTGTAAGATTTTTACTAGAGAACCCTGAATACCTGAAGAACATGACCCTAAAGTTTCAAAATTTTCAGACACCCGTTAGGGGTATTTTTGTAATTTCACCAACTTTCTGGAAAATTACAGATTTTCCCCTTGCCCAAAAATTCCAGATTTTATTTCTTGGGTTATTCTTTATTGATTCAAGGTTGTTTCCCATCATTCCACATTTACTTCCATATCAAACGTGTTGCAGATCAAGAATGATAATGACAAGTAGATAGGCAAGTAGAGATATGAATTTGAAATTAAATAGACAAGCAATCACACACTACAATCCATAATACAGGTTTTATAGTGGTTTGGCATGATGACCTATGTTCATTCTCCAAAAACTCACTATCGAGCTTATGTAATTTTCATTAAGATTGATTATTACGATTTAGTTCAAAATTAACAAAAAACCTTTCTACTTGCACTAAGCAAGCTACTCACTATACCTGGTGTCTCCAGTAAATGTAGACACACTTCCGGTGTCTCCAGCATAAGTTAAATAATATGAGTATAAAAGATGAATGCAAAACAATTTTAAAGTTACCACTCAGTGGTTGATGTTGCTATTCTTACCAAGTGGGAGTGATCCTTGAGGAGCTAGTGTGCCTAATGATCTCACAATGCTTTAAGTCTTGGCTCTAGAGCTCCTTAAGCTTAGCCAAACAAGGGTTTCCTTTTTGGACAACCTACAAGTGTCTCTCTTTTGAAGTTAGTAGATTGAAAGAATAGAGAAGGAAGTGAGAGAGATTTCGAGAGGGTTTAGAGTCTTGGAGCTCAAGCTAGTGTGAAATGGAGTTTTCTCTTGGTTGGGAGCTTATGTTTGGCTGAAAATGTAAATCTCTCAAAATTCTTAAAGTGTTGCCTTAAAGATAAAAGTTTCCTTATTGTAGGGGTTGTGGAACCCTCCTATGCCTTGGATTGAAATCTTTTAAAACAGGCAAATCATATAGGCAGTAGGTTTGAAAAACGGGATTTAAGATTTTTTAACTTTTTCCAAGCGTGACCGATTATGGGGTTTGTGACCAGTCACGGAGTGTCAGGTTGTGACTGGTCACAAACTCAGGTCACACACATGACGTCCCTTTGGTCAGGCTTATGACTGGTCATGCACTTTGTGACCGATTAAAGCCGTGACTGATCATGGACTTTGTGATTGGCCATAGTGGGTCATGAACGAGGAAGGGGCACAGTCCTCGGATCCTCATTTTTGGGGTCAAAACCCTGCGTGTGACTGGTCATGGGCATTGTGACTGATCACGGGCATGACCGATCACAAGGTTTGTGATTGGTCATAGACAAAACTTGCACACTGTTCTCTTGGGTCTTCGGAGGGAGATCCTACGTCGAAGTTGAAAGGGAAGGAGATTGGTGTAGGGTTGGCAGACATGGGTGAGGGCAAAGGATCTATGTTGCTTTCGGCGAATTGTGTTAAAAATTTGGTGTGTGTTACCCTGGAGCAGCTGGATTCTCAAGGATGGAGGCAAGGAGCTGTTGCAAAGGAGTTTGAAGAGCTAAAGGGAGGGATTGTGGACTTCATTAGGTCCGAAATCAATATCATTTTGTCTAAAGCTATGGGGAAATGGAAAATAAAGTTTTTGGGAGGTAGTAGCAGGGGATTTGGCTGTGTGTCTCTCAATATTGACAGCATGCCATTGGAAGCTCGTCGACAATGTCGATCGGAAATGGGAGAGAAGTAGGGGGGGTGTGACGATGGGGAAAAGTTCCATATTTTTTCAGATGGTCCTCACAGATCCAAAGGCTGTTGGTCACATCTTGAGGACAGAGATTTCACTCCTCTGGTGGTTGATGGGGTCGAGTTCACAACCCCATAGACAAGACAATCCGGCTATAAGGCTGACTCGGATAAGAAATATGTCTCAGGATGAGCCTGGTCTTGAGGAAGAAACGAAAGTGTATGCCTAGAGTCTATTCTCCCAGCAAGACCATAACCCGTTGGTGGCTTACTCATCTTCTCACGGCGAGACCTCGGGAGGGGCTGATAACCCGTCTGAAGGTATTGTTGAGGAGGGATCTACAGCTATGGATGGGCTTGTCACTGAAGTGATTGCGTTCAAATCCCCAGGTAACCATTTATGTTCTAATTTTTCTCCTAACCAGCTTACCTCGATCTCTGTTTGTCAAACTCAAGTAGGTTCCAGTTCAGAGGAGTATCCCCAGACGACTAGTAGGGATTGCCATGACATTGGGACTGAGCAAGAGGTGGTTAGGGTGTTTCAGGATGATGTGGCCGCTAAGGAAGTGATTGAGGAAGGAGGAGTGGTTGCGAACAACTTGGTTAACCTAGGGAGAGAGGATGAGACTAAGGAGGGGGATATTGATAATGTAATTGAAAAGATGGGGTTCAAAGTTATTGATAGATTTGGCAAGGAGGCAAAGCTATCTCAGTTTCTAAAGTGCAACGAGAAGGGGGATTCGGCGAAGCTTATGGCAAGAGGGACGAGGGAATTGAGAAAGTTGGCATGGGAAATGAATGATGGAAAGGGAGGGGTGACAGAGGAGAAGTCGAAGAGAATAGGAAGAGGGGGTTCGCATAAGGTTCAGTCATGAAGATTATGTCTTGAAATGTTAGAGGGCTGGGTGGTTTTGGGAAAAAGGCAGGTGGTTAGGGAAGCAATTGTGAAGAGTTCCCCGGATGTGGTGATTTTGTAGGAAACCAAGAAGGAGACCATAAACAACAGGTTGGTTAAGTGGACGGTGGGTGTATTACTTTTAGAGTGGTGTGCGATCCCTGCTTGTGGTTCGGCCGGGGGGATCTTATGTGCTTGGAACCTGTCTGAAGTGTATCGGGTTAAAGAGATTTTGGGGAATTTCTCAACATCCATTATTCTCAAAGACATAGCGCTTGGTTGTGAGTGGATGCTTACAAGGGTTTATGGTCCGGCTAATACTACGAATAGGGATGCTTTTTGGGAGGAGCTGTTGAAGATTCGGGAGAGATGGTCAGGACCTTGGGTGGTTGGAGGGGACTTTAACATGATTAGATTCGTCCACGAGAAAAGTTATGGGAGAAGAATCAGAAGAAGCATGAGGGAATTTGATGCTTTTGTTTGTAATGGAAATCTTCATGACAGTCCGTTTGCTAATGCAAAATATACTTGGACAAATGGTCATGAGGTCCCCATTTTCTGCCATTTGGATAGATACCTTGTATCTGGAGATTGGGAAGATTTCTATTTATTTTATTTTCAGGAAACAATCCCTAAGGTGGCATCGGACCATTGGCCTATTCTGTTGAACACTACGGCTAGGAGCTTTGGGCCCAAGCCTTTTAGGGTTGAGAACATGTGGGCTACCCATCCGTCTTTTAAACAATTGGTTGATGGTTGGTGGAAGGAGTGCTCTATGGAGGGGTGGGGAGGTTTTTGCTTTATGAAAAAGTTGGGCTATTTGAAATGCAAATTATTAGTGGAACAAGTACACTTTTGGTCGTTTTCATGAGAGTAAGAATAAGCTTTGGGTAGAATTGTAGGACATTGATTGCATTATGGAGGATTTAGGGAGAAGGTCCATGGACTTAGTTGTTAGAAGAAGAGATACCCTTGCTGAGATGAATCGTATTCTAAAGGCAGAAGAGATCTTTTGGCACCAGAAGGTGAAGTGTAAATGACTTCAGGAAGGGGACAGAAATACCAAGTTCTTCTGTAAGTTGGCAAACGGAAGGAAAAGAAAAAATCTTATACCCAAGCTCGTGGTGGATGGGGCGAAGGTGGTCATATTTGAAGATATTGCGGATAAGGCTATCTAGTTTTTCTCCAATCTGTACAAGAAAGATCTAGGTTCTCATCCTGTTATTGTGAATCTATTTCATCAGCAGCTCCTTGAGGACTAAATGGTCTCGTTAGAGAGGCCTTTTGAGGAGGATGAAGTAAAGGAAGCGGTGTTTGGGATGGATGGGGCCAAATTTCCAGGCCCTAATGGTTTTTCTATGCTTTTGTATCAGGAGTGCTGGGATACAATTAAAGAGGATCTGATGAAGGTGTTTAGGGAATTTCATGAAAGAGGGGAGATGAACAAATCGACGATGTCTAACTTTATTGTGTTGATCCCTAAAAAGGAGGGATCCCAAGACTTGGGGGCGTTTTGGCCTATTAGTTTGGTGAACAGTTTGTATAAGATTATTTCTAACGTGTTATCTTTGAGATTAAGGATGGTCATGGAATTGGTGGTGGCTAGTACTCAAAGCGTTTTCACTAAAGAGCAACAGATCACTGATAGTATATTGATTGCCAACGAATGAGTGAATTTTAGAAGGAGAGCTAATGCAAGTGGAGTGGTGTGCAAGCTGGATATGAAGAAAGCCTATGATCGGGTGCATTGGGAGTTTCGTAGATGGGTGTTGAAGATGAAAGGTTTTGGTGTTAGGTGGTGCAATTGGATGAAGGGATGCATGGAGAGTCCTTATTTTTCAATAGTAATTAATGAAATGTCCAAGGTTTTTTCAAATCATCAAGAGGGCTTTGGCAAGGCGACCCTCTATTCCCTTTTTTATTCTCTTTGGTTGCGGATGGGTTATCTGCAATTCTTAAGCAAGCTAAAAGACATAGTTTGATTGAAGGCTTTGTGGTGGGTGATGACAGAGTTATGGTATCCCATCTCCAGTTTGCAGATGACACCATCTTGTCTCTTAATGCAACAAGGGAGAATGTTAGAATTGCGTAGAGGTGTCTTGAGATTTTCGGCTTGATTTCGGGGCTTAAAGTGAATTTGAATAAGTCAGTCCTAGCTGGCATGAATGTAGACTACGGTTTGCTGAGGGAGTTGGCAGCCCACATGGGTTGCATGGTGGGTAGTTGACCTTTGAATTATTTGGGTATGCCTCTTAGGGGAAATCCAAGGTCAATTGTGCATTGGGATGTTGTGGTGGAGAGGGTTTCAAAGAAGTTGGCTACTTGGAAGAACTACATTTTGCTTGGGGGAAGAATCACCCTTATTAAGTCGGCTATAGCAAATATCCCGGTGTACTACATGTCGGTGTTTAGAATGCCTCCAAGGGTTGTGAAGACTATTGAAAAATTGCAAAGGGACTTTCTTTGGGAAGGAGGTGGGAGGAAGAAAGACCATCTAGTTAAGTGGGAGACTGTGGTTATGCCAAAGGAGCAAGGGGGTTTGGGGGTGGGAA
>JAOXJP010137027.1:0-13449 GCA_025762735.1 Platanus orientalis | reverse complement strand
ATTAACGGTTTTGTGTAACCAACCATACAACATTGTTCTCTTCAATGAGGTGAACACAAACCCATGTGGACCCGCCTCAAATAACTTTTGGGTCCCACTTTTATTTTGGCTCAAAGATAGCCAAACGATCGGATTTGAAATCTAGGCACAAAAAATCTGGGCAGTTTCAAAACCGTTCCCAAGAACTACTACATATATCCTTCATGTTTTAAAGATTCTACAGCCTATAAGAAACATGTGGAGGAGATTCAAACGTTAGAATTTTTTATGGGCTTAAATTCTGAGTATGAACAAGTTCGAGACAATATTCTTGACAATGACCCTTTACCACTATTAAATGAAGTGTACGTTCACTGCAAAGGAAGAAGACAGAGTATGATGGATGTGACTCCTGTAGTTGAAAAATCAACACTTGTTTCTTCATCTCAACAAGTAAGCCGTGGTGGCAATGGTTCTCGTGGTCGTAGAGGTATGTTTGGCAATACATCAAATGATCGAGATAAGCTCACTTGTAAGCATTGAGGTCACACTCACCATACTAAGGAGAATTGTTTGGATCTCCATGGTTGTCACCCTCAGGAGCAAGCTCGCTCCTTCCCACGTAGTGGTTTTAGAGGTGGTAAAGGTGGTGGTCATTTTGGAGGTCATCCCAATACACATACAATTGCCTCCACATAGTACATCCTCAGATATAGCGCATGCAGTATCTCCTAGTTCCAGTGATAGCGGTGGTTTATCTCAAGCAGAGGTTGAGGCCTTCCATCGTTTTTTGTTGCCAAGCTTGATACTCCTTCTGCAGCCCCTACCTCTTCCTTCACACACACAAGTACATCTGGGTTAGCCTTTTTTTGCTTTTGTTCCTCTCCTCAAACCTCATGGATTATTGATTTAAGAATAACACATCATATGACAAGTATATCCACTTTCTTTCATTCCTATCAAGTTAGTTCTGGCAGGGATAAAGTGTGTATTACAAATGGTTCATACTCCCTCACTATACACCATGCCCCTCCCCATTTGTCATAAACCCTTTCCAACTCTTCCAAAAAGCAATGAAGGAGATTATCATCTGTTGCATCATAAACCCTCGAGATTACCCTAATGCCACTTTCAACTTGAATCTTGCCTCTAACTGAAACTAAGAAACATAAACTCAAAGAGGATGATAGTGATCAATTGATTGATAAATATTACATATGCAGTGGGTGCAATCAACCAATTTATGCATGCACCTACTCAAGATCATATGGAGGTTGCTTATAAAGTGCTGAGATATTTGAAAGGTTGTCCTAATAAAGGTCTTTTATATCAAAAACATGGGAATCATAAAGTAGTGGCTTATACAAGTGTTGATTCAATAGGCTCTATATCTAATAGGCAATTAACTTCAGGCCATTATACATTTGTTTTTTTCTTATGAATCACAAATATTATAAAAGAAGAAAATAACGAATACAAGACCACAAGCAAAAACAAAAATACAAGGACACTAAACAAAACCCAAACTCAAACAAGGAACACCATTAGCAATTCGACATTTGATCCCTACCAAAAGCAAAATCTTGAGACACTCCATTTGGCCAACTTATCAGCGAGGTTGTTCTTAGTCCTAGGGATACTGAGCACTTCAGCAATGAGCTCCCTTAGGAGATCCTTAATCTCACATAGGAAGTGATTAAGTCTCCATGAACCCTCGCAATCACCTTTCGCCCAAGAGATGGCACTCTTAGAATCTCCTTCAACCACACAAGACAAAAGGCCCATCCTTTTAAGCATCTGGAGGCTTTCCAACAAGTCCATCACCTTAGCAAACATCGCCTCACCTATCCCTAAGGGCCCACACTTCACTACCAAGATCCTCCCCAAAGAATCCCTCATGAGACACCCATAACCGGAAGGACCCAGGTTTCCTAACGAAGCACCATCAAAATTAACCTTTACTTTGCCACTGGGAGGGGGTTCCCACACCCCATCCCTCCCACAAATCCCCCTAGGGGAATCAGCAATACAAGAGGCCCAGTCCCTCATAAAAGAGTTCAAAGAACAACCTTTAAATTCACTTCTCACCAACAACCAAGAACCCACCTCACATAGAATAGAATCAATAACCTCTCCCATGGTCCTCTTTTTATCTTCAAAAATCTTACTGTTTCTCTCCTTCCAAATGCCCCAAATAATATCCTGCAATAATACTTTAGAGAACATACCCCCACGAGTACCTTTTACACCAACGCACCATTGGCTAACAAAATCCCGAATAGAGTCCGACATCACAAAAGAGACTGAGAGGCCAAAGAGAAAATAACCCCATATGCCCGAAGCAAAGCAACAATGGATAAACAGATGGCTTCTTGATTCACCATCAATGCCACACAAGCAACACATGGAAGGGGATAAGGTCATGTAGGGGCGCCGCCTCTAAAGAACGTCCATCGTATTTTGTCTATTAAGAGAAACCACCCAATTAAAAGCCTTGACTCGAGGAGGGGCAACAGAGGACCACAGCTTATGGTGCAGGAAAGAAGGAACTGAATCACCAGAAAGGACAGAAAAAAAAGATTTGGTGGAGACAGTACCATTTCAAGAAGGAGACCAAATTTGACCATCCCTCTCCACACTCAAGAGGTACACCAAGGCGAGATCCTTCATAAGATTTCCAAACATAAGCACTTCCCATTCATAAAGGTCCCCGGAAAAGAGGAGGTTCCAAGATAAACCATTATCATCAAATCCTAGGGTATCCGCAATAAATGCATTCTTAAGAGTGGCAATTCGGAATAGGCGAGGGAAGGAAGACTCTAAAGGGGAATTACCCCACCAAAGATCTTTCCAAAAAGGGATATTTCTACCATAGCCAACAGAAAAACAAATATGGGGATAGAACAAAGGACCAATCTAAATAATATGTTTCCAAATTAGAGAATAAGAAGAAGGAAGAGTTTGACAACAATCCCATTCATCATGATGAACCCCATAGCGACTAGAAATGACTAACTGTCATGCTCATGAGCAAAACGCTATAACCATTTTCCCATCAAAGCCACATTACGATCCTTCAATCTTCCCAAGCCCAAGCCTCCTTGCTCTTTGGGAAGAACAACATTCTCCCATTTCACTAAGTGATCCTTTCTCCCACCACTTCCTTCCTAGAGGAACTCCCTTTGCAACCTTTCAATCTGTTACACAACTATGGAAGGCATTCTGAACACAGACATGTAATACACCGGGATGTTTGTCAAAGCTACCTTAATCAATAGTTTATCAATAGTTGCCAAATCAAGTATCTAAGTTGAATTTCAGTCTATGGCACATGGTACATGTGAGTTGTTATGGTTGAGACTGTTAATTACAGAACTTAGTCTTCATGTTCCAGAACCTATGAGGCTTTACTGTGATAACAAAGTTACGATTAGTATTGCACATGATCTTGTACAACATGACAAGACAAAACAAGTGAAAGTGGATCAACACTTATATCAAAGATCATCTGAAGGCATGTCATATTTGTATGCCATTTGCCCAGACTAAAGATCAGATCGTGAATGTCTTCACTAAAGGATTGAGTGGAGTATAATTTTCCATGTTGGTAGACAAGCTGGGAATGCTGAATATTTATTCTCCAGCTTGAGGGGGAGTGTTTGTATAGATGGGTATACATATGTTGAAGGTATATTGGTCACATGTATATAAATACTATACCATATAGTATAGACCTAATTTTCAATTTTAAATATAAATACAATCTAATGTACGGAGACATACTCCATACAGTTATCACCTCATACAAATACCTAGTTTTCTTCCTCTTCTCCTTCTTCTATTCTTTTTCTTCTTCTATATACTTACTTGCAGGGATTCAAGTATTTCTACTGTTACACCCCATAGTAACACCCTAACCAATGCAATATGTAGCGCCTATAGGACCCCAAAGGACTTCTCCAATGTGTCCACCATCATTCCAATTCCCACGTGGGCCCCACATCATCATAACACTGCCATATCAAAATAGGGGCAGAATTAGGCCTTCTTTGGTATGTCTTTACGTGTTGAGAATGATTCCCATCATAGAAGAATTGTCAATTCACATTTCACTAAGAGTTATGTGTATTGAAGGGTATCCTAGAGTATCAGATAACTTCAAATTTTGGCACATTGCTAGGTTGTAAAAGGTGATCATGTTCGATTTTGGGAGGACAAACGGTATGAGGTGTGCCGTTGATACAAGCATGTCCAGATCTTTATCCGTTGGCTTTTGAGAAAGGAGAGCTAGTTGGTGATTGCTAACAAAAAAATTTCAAACAGGATTGTGACATCCCAAATTCAAAAGGCACCAGTTTAAGTGGAAAATTGACAGCCTCATACACCTTTTAGCTCCTTTAGGTCAACTATCCATAGCATGCTCCTTAGAAGATGATCATTTTTAAGATGCACATTCTTGAGGTGCGTTTACAGCTCTTTCTACACAATGATGAGGCCTCAATCATAGTTATTTCTGGCAAAACTTATTTGGGGACCACACATTCTTCCAAAGTAGCCTTCCTCGTGGTGGACATTATTTCTGGACAGGAAACTGGCAGTTAATCATCTTATAATCTAGAAGAAGGTTTACTACAAACTATTGCATTATATGCAAGATGCAAGCAAAGAGTCAATAAGCCATCTCTGACCATAGAGTTCCTCTCACGGGTTATGGGCTTTCTTTTCGTTATCACTGTTAAATCATCCACAAGGAAAAAGATTTTGTAAACGATGGTGCTCATAGAATTAGAGCAGGGTGGTTAAAGTGGGGAGGTGCTTTTTGAGTGTTGTGTGATAAACAAATCTATATACACTCAAGCAAAGGGTTGCCTACGTGGACAACCCTTCCTAATTTCTTACATTTTTTAGAAAATTGTCATGTCTCTCTCTTCATTTTTCTCTCTTAGTTGGATTTTATAATGGTTACTCCTCTCCTTCCCCTATTTTTTCTTAATTACATCCCTCCTAAATTTCTCACTCACATCTCCTTTATCCCTATTTTTTATCACCCATATCTCTCTCTTAAAAACTACCACATCCCTAACGCTTCTATCTCTATTTCCTATTTTAAAATTTTACCCATGTAAACATCAAGTGAGTGTTAAAAATAAATAAAGAGAAAAAGAAAGTGGATGAGAAAAAAAGATTTTAAAAGACCAAATATAAGATAGAAACATGCTAAGTTTTTTATTCAATTTAGGATAGACCACATGTTTTCTACAATCATTGTCCTTCCATTTTATTTTATTTTTAGTAATTTTAACCCTCATTGGTCACTCACCCATGTTTACATGAGGCAGTCGCTAGTACCATTAAAATTGAAGTGTCAATTTTATAAGACGGCTATAAGTCCATCATGCTTTATGGAGAAGAATGTAGTGTTAACAGTAAACAAACCAACTCTCCCAAAACCTTAATGTGTTAGGAGAGATACAAATTAATATACTTTAACACCCCCCCTCAGGAGGAACACTGTTCTATCTTGGGAACACACTTAGGGAGCAATGTGTAAGTCCACACAACACATACACACATGCACACCACTACATTCGGAAAAATACTCCTGCCGGGATTCGAATTTGCAACCTAACCTGGCTTTGATACCATGTTAACAGTAAACTAACCATCTCTCCCAAACCCTTAAGGTGTTAAAGAGAGACACAAATTAATCATGTAGGGTAGACAGCAAACAAAAGATATATAGAATGGGTATGGATAAGATGAGAATGTTCAAATAGAAGAGTGGCAAGACTATAAAGGATAAATTAGAAATGAATCCACTCACAGTAGCTTAAGTGTAGCATCAATAGATGATAAAATGAGGGAAAGTCAACTAAGATGGTTTGGTCATGCACAACAAAGACCAAAGATTGAGCCAATGAGAAGAAGTGAGACAATGCAAGTAAGCACTAGAAGACACAAGAAGAAGGACAAAATTGACTTGGGTTGACGAAGTGAGGAGGGACATGGCAGCTTGTAATTTAACAACAGATATGACCATCAATGAAGTGGAATGGGGGAAAGGGACTCATGTAGCTGACCCCAAGTAAACAAAACAAGGTTGCTGAGGTAGTGATTAATACCTAGGGACCACGAAATAGTGTATAGCGTATACATCATGATTAATTATCAACTGCTTTAATTATGTTGCAATCAATTTAAGTAATGGGGATTAAATTAACCAAGAGTTACCTCTGACCTGATCATGAAGTAAAGACAGAAGGTTATCTGCATTATCTTTTGACAAACCCTTCTCTGATGTTATCTGCAACTTTGGACGCTTATATGGATACCCTGGCAAGCACCTGGTTATAGCACCCAAAAAATAATAATAATAATAATGAAAGCGCCAAGTGAAGAGTATACATTGACATGAAATGTAAACAATTCTGGCTACAACTTAACGTACCTTACTATTAGAAGAGCTGAAACATAGAGATCCTCAGTACCTGTATCCATTGAATAAGGCCTGTCCACATTTCATACACATGATCAGGGTAAATCTTAATCTTGGAAAGTTTAACGCACATAAAATGAGTTCAAATGAACTCATCCCAAACAATTAAATAGCAAATACCTGAGTTTTATACTGAATTGAGGGGGTGAGTCTGAAACAATTCTGAAGTCTTCTTGAAATATAGCACCCCTATACACCAACCAAATATACAATAAAAACAAAAACTTGGCCTCTGATAGAACGGAAGTTACCATACAAGCACCAAGTATTTGTCACATACACTTTGTACACAGTTCAACTAAGAAGCACTTGTAAAGCGCACAAACAATGAAGTATATCTAGATAAAAGATATTGACTTTTCGTATGCATGATACTTACCTCTTATTCTCAAAATCCTATAAAAATGAGTCTAAGGGAAACACTTGCCAGTTAAATTATGGACAATCTAGTAGAGCACATACTGTCACATATGGTGCATTGCAGGGGAAGTGGGATCCACTCACCGGGCCAGTACAAAAGATCTCTTGCACCAAATAAGAGATTATTACAATGAATTATGTATTTAAGGTTTGCTCCTCTCCTTGGCACATGCTAATAAAATTCATACTTATCCACAAAATATATTTGTTACTATTGCCATTGCAGACCTATTTCTCAAGTGTGAATCCCACTTTTCCTTGCTGTCCAAAGGATGGTCACATCCATCACCAACTGGGCAGTTTTTTGTTGTTGGAGAGATGTCCCAGGTGAGAAACATCAGAAATTTGATCGAAGCCCCGACAATTCATCATCTGTACCAGTATGCAGGTGGACGACGGTCTCCACAAACCACCTGGCAAATACCTTAGACTTCACCAAGTCTATTGCAACAAATCTATATTGAATTTAAAGCATAAACAAGAATAGTTGAACACCAAAAAGGGAATCAAACTAAAACCAAAACCACTTACAGAGCAGTGAGCTCCTCAGAAAGAACATCACCATCACCATCAAGAGAAGTATGATCTTTGGAAGGAGTCCTGCCCTTACTCTTCCGCCCACTCCCACCTCCTCGTTTCTTCTTCTTAGAGCTATGTCCCATCAGCCTAACCTTTCCTACTCAGTATGTTCAAACTCATTACTACCAACGCAGAAAGATCCTTTGCGCCATGCTTTATACAAGCAAACAACCCAATTCACTTATGTCCTTCCTCCAAAATCACATTCATGGATATAATTTTCATGTCCCCTATTTCCGTAATTTTTTATTTTTCTTTTTCTTTTTCTTCTTTGAACAAACACTAGCATTAATTTCAACTCAACTGATTGCTCAAACCACCAACTCCTGGCTTCAGAAACCAATCAATCCCAATATATCACAATTTTCGTTCTTCCATTTACACAGTTCACTTCGCAGTCAATAACTTATATGCCTGGCAACATTATAAGATCAAAGCAACTTTTTTTTCATTCTCCAAATCAGGAAGAAAATTTTAGAGCAACCAATCAAGTAGCTAAGGGAATCTCCGTGTTCTATCTAGAATGAATACGCAAACGTACTTCGCCAAACAAATAACGAAAACCCTAGAACTGGTCCATATTCAAAACTAAGGGGATTCAATGCTCTCATTAAAACAAACTGAATGAAAGAGAGAAATTCGTCGAGGGAATGAGAAATACAACAAATCAGATACAGTCCGATAAGCCCTAGAGAGATAAAAACGCGTAATATCTAAGCTTAGAGATCGAAATTGGATCCATACGCTGAAGAGGTCGAAGTGATCTGTACCACCCAGAAGAAAGATTCGAGGTGAACTGAAGGAGAAGTCTCAAGCGGGATCAAACGCATCGAAGAGACGATTTAGACTTGGAATGGCGGCGCTGAATCGCGATGGGTATTTTAAATTGGAGGAACCAAATCACTCTGGAATGCTGGGGTTCTATGGCCCAGTAGGATCCGATGTAGTGTCAAAAAGTGTTGGTACTTTTGAGAGTCTAGACAGTTTTTTTCGTACGACCCCTTAAGCGAACCAAGGCATAATAGCCTCTGATGGTTTGTTTTTTAGGAGCT
The DNA here is from genome assembly GCA_025762735.1 of Platanus orientalis. Lineage (NCBI taxonomy): Eukaryota > Viridiplantae > Streptophyta > Magnoliopsida > Proteales > Platanaceae > Platanus > Platanus orientalis. Next base: position 4,923 of record JAOXJP010137027.1, on the reverse strand, counting down.
TATATTCGCACCGCAGGTTTTTGTCCGTATTTAACTCTATTCCAAAAATACCCATACTCAAATTAAAATGATACTTATAACCCTAATGACTAAAAAAAACTAAAAAATAAATAATTTTGTAAGCACGCTTTCACCTCTTCTTCCAATATGTCAACTTCAACTCTCTTTAGTTCTCTCATTCTTCAGCTCCTTCTTCATTCTTCTCCACTTAGAGCTCTTTAACACCCAAAAAAAGTCATACATTATGATTATCAAACAAGAACTCAACCAATGAAGCATGAAGGAAGTGAAATAGAGCGAAACAGAAGCCCTCAAGTAAAAAAAAAAATTCAAGTTCTGCAACTATTTTTTTCATGTCTTGTTCGTCATTACAGGGCTGAACATGTTTCAGCCTGTTCAACCCTGAGATGCCGAACAAAAACAAAAGGCAAAAAAAAAATTTGTCAGCCCAATGCCTCGACCCATTACAGTCAGATTTGTGATGAAATGGTGATAAATTATAGCATTGAATTCACCACACACAAGGTAAAAAAAAGTGTATGCAACTGACAGTGTGACTAATGTGTATAACAATTTGGATGAAGTTGACGTTATTATTATTCTCCTATGTGTAGATATTCAATAATCGAGCGGCATTGATTAAGTGGACGACAAATGTTGGAAAGAGAAATGGGTTTGTTATAGTTATTTAAAAGTTAGATTCTGGTTCTGGCGCAAGAAAACTAGGTCTGACCCTTGCATGCCAGCGGAGCAGGCGGTTTAGAGAAGATAAGAAGACAAAAAATGTCAGCGGAATTGTAAGGATGAAGGGAAAGGTAACCAAGAAGTGCGAATGTTCATTTCAAATGAAGGGAAAGAAGTTACCCACTAATGACGATTGGTTATTGCTAGTCGTATGCGAGGTGCATAATTACCTTGTTGTGGATCATCTCAGAGGTCACTCTTTTGTGGGTAAATTGTCAGACGGAGAGTCCTCACTTTTAAAAGATATGTCCAAGAGTAATGTTCGACTAAATGACATATTAAGTGTAATGAAGCAGAAAGATGCCCTCAATACGATTAAAATAACTATAATATATAATGCGCGAGCTAAACAAAAGAGCGACAAGAAAGCTGGTAGATCTCAGATGCAACACTTGCTTGGACAGTTGGCCAAGTATAATTACATCGAGTGGCATCGGGTAACCGACGACAACGAGACTGTCATTGATATTTTTTGGGCACACCCAGCTTCTATGGACCAATTGCGTGCATTCCCAAGTGTGTCGATCATGGATTGCACCTATAAGACAAATAGATATGGCATTCCACTACTATAGATTATGGGCCTGTGTGCCGATCTGATTTTTTCTATGGCATTTGTGTATCTTCAGCATGAGAGGGAGAATAACTTTGTATGGACACTAGGTGTCCTACATAGTGTCATGGAGGACAGTGCTCTCCCTAATGTCGTTGTAACGGATAAGGAATTGGTTTTGATGAATGTCATATCAAGGGTGTTCTCAATGCAAAAAAAAAAAAAATTATGTAAGTGGCACATTAGTAAGAATGTGCTTACAAACTATAAAAAGTTATTTGTGACGAAGGAGAAGTGGGAGAGGTTCATGATGATCTAGAATCTATTGGTGGTGTCACAGACAGAAGAATATTACCTTTAGCACTTGGCATTATTGAAGCAATTTATCATAAATCCAGATGCACTCCATTACGTGAGGAGTACTTGGTTGGACGGATATATGGACAGATTTGTAGCAGCCTAGACTAACAGGTTCATGCATTTGAGGACCACTATGATGAACAAGTAACCTTTTTGTTTGGTAATCTCACTTAAGTTTGAAACTCATTGGTTGATACATAACTATTTGTGTACATGTCACCAGGGTTAAGAGTGTGCATACGAAGTTGAAGCAGTAGCTTGGATCCAGTCAAGGAAACTTTGAATCCTCATGGACGAACATCCACAATTTACGCTTGGATCCAGTCAAGGAAACTTTGAATCCTCGTTCGAGAGATACAAGACGGCTGTGCAACATAGCTTTAAACCTACCAAGTTCAAAGATCTTTGTGGCAATGTATTCATTTCTACAATGGAGAGGATTTTGGCTGAGATGAAGCGTGTAGGTGTTGTTGGAGTTGATTTAGCTACATGTGGATGTGTTCTTAGATGTACACATGAGATAGTAGAGTATAGTAGGTAGGGGCGTTCCATTCCACTTGAGTTAGTACATGCACATTGGCGCAAGCTTAGCATGCATCCCCCCACAAGCCTTGCAAGGCATGATTTGGACATCGCAGCAAATATGGATTTGTTTCTACAATGATTCAACCAATCCAATCAGTCCACCAAACTACAATTGCTTCAAAAGTTGCGAGAGTTAGCAATGCCGAACAACACACATATCAAGGAACCTGAAGTTTAAAAAAATACCCGAGGTCACCCACATACCAAGATAGACACATTCATGCGGCGTGATCTATCCGCATTTAAGAGGGTGTCATCGTTACAAGATAGCTACTCTTCAGCAAAAACCATCAGTACCAAAGCCGCCCAAGTATAGTCAGTGAAACAAACGTAGTAGAAGAGATCAAAGGAAAAGATAACTAACATACACATTATCATGTAAGTGACGAAGTAATTCAATTATTATGTGACATAACATGTTTTCTTATTTTCTTGTAGGTTATTTCATTGAGTTCATTTAGATGGGGTCCCTCACTGTATTATATGTACTATTTCCCATAAGGCATTTGGCCTTATATCAGGAGTGTTATAAACGTGGCAGCAGACGGGCATTGTGGTTTTAGGGCCATCGCTGGATTGATGGGATTTGAAGAGGATAATTGGGCATAGGTTAGGGAGAATCTGGTGTACGAGTTAGACAACCATGACCCTTTATACGGGCAAGTATATGGGTCATCCGAGAAAGTGCAAGAGATTATATATTTATTAGATTGTTTCAATGATACTGCACCGTACAATCGCTGGATAACCATGCCAGAGTGTGGACATTTGATTTCATCGCATTATGATGTTGTCTTATGTTACTTGGGTGTGCATTAGTGCCTCACTTTCCTCCCACTCAGATCAGATCCTTAACAGAAACCACTTTGTCCAGGTGATCCTGATGTCGGGTCATCCAATCCCCCCATAGATTTTGGTATAGATGTAGATATAACAACACGTTGGGTTGGGCACTTCCAATATATGAAGGAAGGATCGAAGAGTTTAAACTTGTTGTCAGCTCGAGTGTTGCAACACAGGAGTTTATAGACTTGAACGACAATTGATGTATTTTTTTTTTTGTTGCACATCTATTGTATTGTATCCTTCTAGTCATATTTTGGGATCATGTAAAGAACACTTACTATGACTCATGTAATTTTTTGATATATTAATGAAATTGGAAGTTTTTTTATTTTTTTATTCATTCTTTTTTTTTTGTTTGGCATCTCAAGGCTGCAAACAAAAAAAAACTTTATTTTTTATTTGACATCTCAGGGCTAAGCTTGTTTGGCCGTATATTGTCGAACAAGCCTTAAGAAAAAAAATAAAGTATAAAATAGGTTAAAAAAAAAATTTACCTTGGGGGCTTCCATATCGACCTCAATGAATCATAACACTTCCCCGTCTCTCAAATGATCCTAAATTAGATCCTATTCCCTCTAACCATGATTATCTTCAAAATCCTCAGCAACAAAATGGAATTCTCTGGATAGCTCCTAGAAATTCTCCGAACATCCAAATTTAGAACAGTCACTAGCCAGTTTTGTTAATTCTGAGACCTTCGAAAGACTCACCTAGGCTAGGAACATCAGAGGCTCAATGCTCCCAAGAATTTTCTCCCCTCATTAAATGCTCCCCAAAATATCCTGAAAGTGGGTTTAATCTAAGGCCTTTGATTTGGCATCATCTCAAACTCCATTTAAGCCTTTGAAAATCACCTCCTTGCCTCCACCCTCCATCTCTCTCACCTTTGCCACATGGCATCCATCTAACCCTCCATTCATTTTTGCCAATAAGAAGAGGTTAACTCAGCTCACATGTGTGTGGTTAAGATGCCTCCACACCCTCACATTTGAACCTCCTCTCCACCACCCATTTTCCATGGTGGGCCCTACATGTCATATGACAATCATCCATTCAAAGCCCCCTCTCCATTCAATGGTCCCCCTCTCGAAAGCATCAGTCTATCAGCCTTTGATGTTTAAGGCCATTAATTGTAATCAAAACATAATAAAGACAAGATGTTTTGTAATAGAACTAACACAAAAAAACAACTGCTCATTACATATAAAGTGTTTCAATACATGTGATTATATAAAGGATTACAAAATATAATGCATTACAAAATATGTAGGGGTCATCCCTTGTACAATACAAAAAAATAGTAAATATCTGCATATGAGGTCATCCCTCACGCCGCCCCCTATTCCGCGTATATTTGCTGTCACTGCCACCAGGTGTACTAGCAACTATACCGGCTAGTATCGATAGCAGACGTGCATTGGGAGGAAGAATTGGAACCTGTAGAGCACTGGGAGGAGGTGGGGCTTGTGGAGCATTGGGGGGAGGAGGTGGGGCCTATGAAGCCCTGGGAGGAGGTGGGGCCTATAGAGCAGTGCTAGTTGGGGCCTATGGAGCCCTGCAAGGAGGTGGGGCCTATGCAATCGATGAAGATGGGCATGGGGATCTGGGGACGCGGTGTCGATTCCATCTCATAAAACCCACCGTACACGACGCAGCATATTGATCAATCTATCCCTCGGCATCTCCTCGATACCGCCATACATAAGAGACTGAATAATCTGTAATGCATGCTCATTACGCTGAAATAAAACATAAGGAAAAGTTTAGGATGAATACATTTTCAATGATTAAAAAAGTAATTAACATAGACATGCAAACATTAAACGATATACCTG
>JAOXJP010137016.1:0-13449 GCA_025762735.1 Platanus orientalis | reverse complement strand
TCTTATTCTGACTTCTAAATAGAAAGTTATAGCGAAAAGGAAAATTACTAAAAATAACAAAAACGCTGATTTGAGGGCCTAAACGAAGGAATTTATGCAAAAAGTGGTGGTGCTCACAGCGAAGTTGTGAGTTTTGATCCTCGCGAAATTTTACTTAAGCTCACCAAATTTCATGCAATTCCATTCTCAAGGCTCATGATTCCTACTAGAGCTTTTTCCCTTTGGGTTCATGATTTCTACTAGAGCTTTTTTGTCTTTCTTGTGTGTAACTCACAAAACTGCTTATGACATCTGTTCTACATCAAAAATTTACAAAGAGTTCACTAGGGTATAAACCCAACACTCTGCACAATTCTGGGTCCATTGGACCCTTTTTTATATCCAAAAACCTTAAAAAACAGGTTGTTGGTTTCTAACCTAGAACCAGTACGCCTGAATTTTAAGGTACGCTTGAACTTTAATTGAATTAAAGTTAAGGTTTAATTGAATTAAAGTTAAGGCGTATAACCTAATTTTAGGCGTATAGCCTAATTTTAGGCGTACATCACCCTAGCTCATTATTTCTCGTTGAAAAGATCTCTCTTAGCTTTTCAAAGAAACCAACTATGCTCGATTCCGAGTTTTGTGGAAAGAGATATGTCCGTTTAAGTGCGGACTGTCCAATATACGCCTGAATTTTAATCTTGTTAAAGTTCAGGCACACTACAATACATCACCTATGCTCATTATACCTTGTTGGAAAGATCTCTCTCAGAGCTTTCCAAAGAAACCAACCACACTCGATTATGAGTTGTGGAGAGAGACATGTCTGTTTGAGTGCAAGTTGTCTAGTGTACGCTTGAATCTTAATACTGTTAAATATTAGGCATATATGAAGGTCAGGCTTACACCCTAAGATCAGACGTACTAACTTGAAAACCCTATCATTTTGTTCCTATGTGTCCCATGGTATGAAAAGACCCACAGATCTTTAGAAACCCTTAAGAAAAGACTTTCAGACTCCTGATTTAACTGAAACCACCAAGTGGGGTCTATCTAGGACAATACACCTGAAATCACATCACTGTGAAAGATCAAGCATACTTAAAGATTAGGCATACATATAAAGATTAGGCGTATTGACTGGAGAATTCCAATTTTACCTTTTCTGATAAATCAGAAGGTAGGGATGAAGCCCCACACTTCTACAACCATGGGAAATCCCTAAAACACTCACATTGGTACAACATAGTCTTAACCCCCTTTCACTAACGTATTTAAGCAGCAAGGAGTGCTCTGTATGTTTATTAACTCCCTAAAATAAACCTACCATGAATCTCTCACAGTTAGACGTATTTGACTACCAAGATTTGTGCACACAACAAATCCCCAGAATTACATGAAATTTGATCCTGACAAAACCCTAAGAACACCGAACCATACAAGATAGGGTATGTAGGCAGTCGGAGACTATGTCTCAGCCTGTCAGGTGCAATTGCAATGATCACACCATGAGAGTAGTACAGACCAATAAAAATAGAAAAAAACCACACGTATTCATCTTAGCTTACTGACACTTAGAAATTGCTAGGTTGGAGGAGCCACCCTAAAAAGAAGGGTAATTAGGGTGCTTAACGTCTTCCCTAATTACAACCAAATAGCTTACCCGAATCTCTAAAAAAAACAAACCGGTTCAAGAGTCAATCCCTAGGCCCAAATGCCTAACACGGGTTGCAAAACCCACAATCCTTCTTTCATTTGTAAAGGAAGCAGATATCCAACCCCGTCTGTAAAAACCTGAATTAGTGGCAACTCCAAACCAAAGCCCTAGGCAAACCCAAGTTAGCCAGGTGCGGTTCCCCGAAGTGGGGTGGGCAGATCACCCGGTCTTTCTGCGATGCCCACACATATCAGTATTGGAATCCCTACTTAGATACAAAAAAGTATTTTGGAAGAAAAAGGCTAAATATAAATGAATTAAGGGGATGGGAATACAATATTTTTCATAAAGTGGATAAAGGGAGATAATAGAAAAATCTCATCACCAAGCTTCTTATTGATGGGAATGAAGTCATTGAATCTGAGGAAATTGCTAATGCCACTACTCTCTTCTATGAAAATCTCTTTTCAAAAGATGTTGCACACTATCCCATAATTGAAAATTTCTTTGATGCAAACCTATCCTTGAATCTTGCAATCTCCCTTGAAGTGCCTTTCACTGAGGAAGAAGTAAAGCAAGCAGTCTTTAGTATGAAAAAAGACAAATCCCCTAGACCAGACGACTTCTCCATGTCTTTTTATCAAACCTGTTGGGAATCAATCAAAGCAGACTTATTGGATACCTTCCATGAATTTCATGAGAGGGGCACTTTCCATAACAGCGTTGCTCACACATTTATTGTCCTCATTCCAAAATTCAATGGTGCCTCTTCACTATCTGACTACAAACCCATTAGCCTTGTTAGGAGCCTCTACAAAATCATTGCTAAGGTCTTCTTTGTAGGCTCAAGGTTGTTATGCATGACATTATTTCACCCTCCTAAGGCGCTTTCATAAAAGAAAGGCAAATTATTGATGGCATTCTAGAGGCTAATGAATGTGTTGACTCTTGGAAGAAATTGGGATCCCCTAGTCTTGTATGCAAACTTAGACCTTGAGAAAGCATTCAACAAAGTTGACTGGGATTTTTTGGAATTGGTGCTACTCAAGAAAGGTTTTGTTATTCAATGGACAAGTTGGTTGATGGGCTGTGTGAAATCCCCCTGGTTTGCCATCCTGATTAACGACATCTCAAAAGGTTTTTTTTTCTGTATCACGAGGATACAAGGAGAGCCATTGTCACCATTCCTCTTCTCCTTGGTAGTTGATTCTCTCAGTGTTATATTTAATCATGTTGTTCGAGCTAACCTTATTGAAGGATTCAAGTTGGTTGCCTTAGATCTTTCCATCTCCCACCTTTAATTTGCTAATGATACTATCGTATTTGTCAATCCCTCCCACCCATATATTTTGATTCTGAATTTCATAATACAAGTTTTTGAAACAATGTCGGGATTTAAAGTCAATTGGGGAAAATCTTGCATTGCTGACATTAATGCGAATAACTCTCTCCTTCAATCCTTCACCAATTCTCTGGGTTGTAGAGTAGAAAATTGGCCCCTGAAATATCTAAGCCCTCCTCTTGGTGGGCAGCCACACTTGGGTAGCTTCAGGGATCCGGTGGTTGAGATAATTGAAAAAAGGCTTGCATCTTAGAAGAAACTTTATATCTCTTTTGGTAGAAGAATCACTCTCCCAGTTTACTACATGTCAGTGTTTTCCATTCCAATTAAGGTGGCAAAGAAAATTGAACAACTCCAAAGAGACTTTTTATGGGAAGACAATGGTCCTAAAAAAGATCATGTCCTTAATTGGATGGACGTGTGTATGCCAAAGTCTACTGGGGTCTTGGGATTGGAAATATCATCTCAAAGAATAAGGCTCTTCTTAGGAAAAGGCTCTAGCGCTTCACATTAGAGGATGGAAGTCTTTAGCATTCCTTTATTCTCAGCAAGTATGATTCAAATCACAACGGATGGGACACAAACCCTTTAACCAATTCTAAAGCCTCAGTCATTTGGAAACGTATAATTACTATCCATCATCTTCTTCATCCTCACCTTTCCCTTGTTGTGGATAATGAAAATTGAATCAGATTTTGGAATGAAGCTTGGAGTTGAGAATTCTCTCTCTCATCTCTCTTCCCCAGACTATTATGCATTGCTTCCCAAAAAGATGCCACTATTTCCGAGATTCTATCAAATTCCCCTGACGGCCTCTCTTGGAATTTACTATTCAACAGAGACCTTCGAGACTCAGAACTCCCTTTAATCTCTTCCTCTATGATTCCCTTCTTCACTTTCACCTTTCCCATCACTTCCTGATATATTCAAATGGTCTCTTGATCCTTCCGGTTTCTTCTCTTCAAAATCCTTCTTCCAATTCCTTTCCTCTCCCCCTTCTCCCCCCTCCACCCTATATCCAGTTCAACTTGTATGGAATGGCATATCTCCTCCCAAGGTCCAGGCGTTTATATGGGTTGCTTCTTTTTGTAAGCTGAACACAATGGATAACCTTTAAAAGAGACACCCTTACATGATGCTTTCCCCGCATATTTGTGTCCTTTGTATGCTAGACGGGGGGGAGTCAGTCAATCACATCCTGCTACACTGCCCTTTCTCTTGGCGCATATGGGAACACTATCTCTCCACTTTATCTTTAGATTAGGTGATACCTAACAATTCAGGATCTTATCTGACAATGGCATTTTCCATTCGCCCATCCAAGAGAGAAATTTTGGGCTGCCCTTCTACATGGCATATATTGGGGCATATGGAAAGAGCGCAATCGAAGAATTTTTTAAGGCTCCTCTAGATCTCTTATCCACCTAATTGACTCAATAACTTTTGAGGTTACTACTTGGGTTATGGTATTAAATGACTTTGAAGGCCTCTCCATCAATGATCCCCTGAGGGATTGGTTCTATTGTATATATGAAAATGCTCAGTGCTTAACCTTGTTTCCCCTGCCCCTTTCTTGCTTCGCAGCCCTCTCATTCGTTGTATTTTTGCCCCCTTTTTTTCTTTTATAGCCTGTTTGGCAGTCACCTGAAATGTAATCATTTCATTTGAGTTTCCCAAGGCATTTATAGCCATGAGGTGATGATTTGTAATGAACTAATTCAAATTTATACTGATTTGTTAACTACAATTAGAAATGAAGTCATTTCAGGTTTTTCTATAAAATGAAATGATTAATGTTACCAGGCACAAGTCGGTGCAAATCTGAATGGTTTCATTGCAAAACCATCCCATTGTGGCTACAAAAGCCCGGGAAACTCAAATGAAATGATTGCATTACAGGTGGCTGCCAAACGCAGCATTAATAAATCGTTATTCATGAAAAAAAAAAATCTCTTTACTAAAAAAAAGGCATTTCTAAGTTTTGTTAAACAGAAGCACTGAAATTGTGACCCACTCTATCAACATTTCGGGTCACAATCCCACTATCCAAATACACTTTGTTGTAGGATGTAATCTATACAACTATCATACCATATGAATCAGGTAAATAATTACTTGTCTTTCACCACCATATCTCCAGAGCTTCCACACCCTTTCTGCTTCTTAGGTGACTAGAAGTTGAATCTGTTAGTTGTTATGAAGAATATTAATATAACAAACTTCATAGAATCCTAGGCACAAAGAAGGGCATTAATATTCTTTACATAGAGCTCAAAAATGAAGATAATACATTGGAAAGGGAGGAAGACCAAGGACAGTGTTCCTCATCAACCTGACATATGCAATGATCTATTTAGTGCAGACTGCAGACTAACGAGAGGTCAAAACTGTGCATATTCCAGAGTAACAGAGGTTTGATAACATGGCACCAGGATGGACACTTACTATTTGTGTTTCACACTCAGGCATCCAGAGCTTCCACTCAACCACAAACATTGTCAACTGAAAAAATATGATTCCATCCAAGGCATATCATCCATTACAAAATAACCAAGATTGAAAGTTAAGATCCATCCTAGTGCAACTGTAGCACCTTCTCAAGGATGTACACCCAAAATCCAAACCAAGAAGGCAAGGTATAGCAGCCTCATGAGATGAGCACCAACTGATTGACCATAATGAAAGAGAAACAAAACTCAATACTCTAGTGAGTTCACTATATATTAATAACCTACAGAATTATTCTTTACTCTCTTTTTTTAACATCATTAGTTCTATAAAAAAATGGAGATGGCATCAGTTTTCGGTAATTGGGTAAACATTCTTGTTATAAAATTCGATCATAAATTTTAAAACAAAACTAATTAATAATAATAATAAATAAATACCTATTTGTCAGGAGGCTATCATGAAACATTAGTTACAGGTACTCACATTTCCTTTGGAGATGAATCTAATTTCAGAAGAGAGATCTAATAAGGTTACTTAATGTTTGAGCTACTAAAACCGAAAGTCATAATATCCCTACATATTAGATGCTTCTATGAAAGTGAGGGGAAAAAGAAGAACAGAAAAAAGTGTGCAACTGAATCATTTAAACACTCACTGGGATAGGGAGCTCGCTTCCTTCAAGAGTTGCTTTATTTCTGCGTGCAATTGGAATTCCTTGGCATTCCATAATCCTTTCTGAAAAGAAAAGCATGAAAATCATAAATATTGAAAAAGAATTCACACAAGCAGTGGAGTTAGTACAAGAGGAAGTGTAAATATTTCATAGAAAGCAAATGCTGTGAGTATTTGAAGGGCATTGTAAACATGTTTAAAGTTATCTATCAAGGATTATTACATGCGATTTTTTTCAATCACAATCATGCTAAAATATTTTTAAATGAAATGTCAGTCATCGAATATATTTTAGATGTTTAGGTATGTCTAAGTATTATACTGTAATCAAAGTTACTACAAGCATGCCTAAATGCCTATCACATGGGATGCATGATACAATGATGGGATGCGGCATTGATTTTTATAACAAACCATCTAAAAGCTAACTTCCTGTTAACAGTATCATCAAAATACATTTTCTTACATGAAAAGAAATAGAGAGGAGAGCATATTCAGTTCTATTGAGTTAAAAAAGGCAGCATCATAGAATGTAGTAGGATCCTAATCACTTGACACCTTACTGACTATTTGACAACTAAAAGAATACAGAATTACATTCTTCTTTAAATGGGAAGAAAAAAGAAGACTCCCAGGTAGAAACTAATAGATTACATCTTTTCCAAACATAGCCACTTCCACAGAAGAGCAGTTTCTAGGAAACAGAAATACTTCCACTTCCCACTACTTTGGTCCAAACCAAAGGATACCAAAGTTACCAGAGCAGGGGTCTAATGACAAACCCACAGAAATATCTAATGCATTTGAATTAAATGAAAGAAGGCTGTGTCTGTTTGGAGGCAAAGGTCCCAACTTTCCCGGGAAAGTGTATGGTTGTTCTGTCTCCCGTCTTTTCCCACAAACTTACTAGTCTGATACACATTAAAACATAGGAAAACTACTCAACAAAACTGCCTTGGGAAACAAACCTTTCACATCTTTTGTCAACCCTCAAATATGAATGAAACCTTAATCTTACCAAAGTAGTAGGATAGTGTGGGGGAAGTAAAGCGAAATGTGACATTTCCATACTCTGTTTCCTTTTTACGGTAATAATCAGATGGTACATGGGAATAAAAATATGACTCTTCCATGTATTACATTGCCACCATTTCCCATGGTGGTTTTCCCATCTTTTCCTATTCCAAGCAATTACCTCTAAACATACAAAGCTAGTAGAAAAGGAAAGGAAACTACCAACATTATAAGTACAAAATTTACTAGTCAGCTAATTGCCACAATTCAAATGTTTTCAGTACTTCACCACTCAAAAAAAAAAAAAGTTTTCAGTACTTCAATTTTTAAGTACTGAAAACTGACTGTACAGAACTAAGTATAAATTCACATGGATTTAAAACAATTTCCTCAAGATTGCTCTTCATAAAGTGAGCAAAAAAATTATAAAGGTGTACCTAAGGGCATGGTATCAAATGTCTCAAAATGTCTTATATGTCGCCCGGCATATGTCCATGTCTACCAACACCGACACAGCATTTACCTATTCCGACATAAAACATTGACTATAATATAAAACTTCAATTTCGGTCGACATGATGTACAATGTCAACATGTTGAGCAACTATTCCCCTTTCATAGTGCATTATTGCCTAATGTCAATATTGTGTTGTTATGCTTAAAAATTGTACGAAAAAAGATAAATTCCAAATTAAAAGAAAAAAAAGAAGGGAGAGGAAGAAGGAGAAGAGAAGAAAGAAGAAAAAGAAGAGAATATACTTGTTCCCATATGTTTGTCTAGTCAGATTCTAATATGTTTGTCCACCATTATGTATCAATATCCTAATAAATGCAGCTGTATTTATCAAGAATATTATAATACAACAACAACGTTATGTATTACAATTATGTATTAAAATAAGCTATCATTCCTAATGAATTTATTTGTTCCCCTATGCTTATGTAATTATATTATAATATCCTTCCTAAGTTTCCACAATTTTTACAATACTTCATTCCGATATTTTTTTATATGTCTTATTTTGGCCTAACCAACATTTCCACTAGCACCGACATTTTGAACCTTGCCTAAGGGTCATTGCAACTAAATACAAGGAACAAGACAAAGGCTGGAGCAGTGGTATGCCTATAGGTCCATATGGGTCATGCCTTTGGAAAGTTCTTTTCATATGGGGAGACGAGCTGTTTTATAAAGTTGTACCTAAGGGTCATTTCAAAGGTGTATTTTCGGGTGGGAAAGGGCAATCGGGTCTTGTTCTGTCAGCACTATTGGTGTGGCCACACTCTGCTGAAGTTAGCTTTTCCAGACATCTTTTTCTTGCTCAGCTCCCCCAGGGCATGGTGGAGATCACGTCAGTTGGATAGCAGGTGCAAGGGTCTGGGATCTGCATTTGCGAAGGAACCTGAATGATTGGGAAGTGCCGCCTGCCTCTTCCCTTCGTCTGAGGTTAGACCAGGTTCAGTGGCCTTCCAATCCTAAGGGTCAGTTTTTTGTTCAATCCATTCATAAACAGTGGGTATTTTCGAAGGCAAGAGACTGGCCCCTTTCCCGTATCTAGAAGTTAAAACTTCCTTCCAAAACCAACTTTCTCCTCTGGCTAGTAATTGGTATACTTGGGAAGACCTATTAATGTAAAATGTTATAATTGTCAATTCCATTCCAAAATGTAAGTACATGTATGTAATGGTCAAGTCTTACATGTTTGTATTTGTAATGATAGAAAATGATGTAATGAGTCATGTAAGTATAAGTCAAAGTCCAAGGGAGTTTAACAAGAGACACATCTCATAAAGCCGGGTAAAGAAGGACCACAAGTGCAGAGACTTGAAGCGGTCAAAGTCAAACATGAAAAAATGTCTTAAGCTCCAATACAACACCTCGAGAGCCAAACTTGAACTTATCAAGTAAAAAGACTTTCAAAGTGGTTGGTAAGTGATATTCATGGGTTAGACTAAACCAAAGGCCATAGGTGGCATCTAGAGACTTTCCCATGATCATAGGTGGGACCCAAAGAAGTTGACTTGGAGAAAAATGAGTTAAAAACTAAAAATATCCCTTAAACTTTAAACAGCCGCAACTTTTGATCCCGATGGCCGTTTGTGACCCATAAGTACTCAAAACAACCAGCTCGAAGAGCTCTATCAAACTAGAAAGTTTTGGTCGATTGAGAATGATATTCAATCAATCGGACATAATTAAAGCTTGACCGATCGAATAGGCTCAGATTTAAAAATTCGTCAAAACAACTCTTCTTAATAGCTATATTTTTTACCTTTGGAAAAGAGTTGCTAAGGGGACCTTTGAGCATGGTTCTTGCTCCTCTATGAATAGGGAAGAACACCCAATGGTTTGGACATAAACTATATATGAAAACCTCATTAAATTGTGTCCAATTGTGAGCCAAATTTGAATATCTCTGTCAAGTGGAGTAGGAACAACCTTGGAGCTTCATCCATAGGCATATTCAAACCAAGGTCCTTAGTTTGAATTTCCCACACCTTGCAAAATCTTGTGGAAAGCTTGGAGAGCCATCCCTATAGTAGAATTCTATCTCTCCATTGAGTATGAACTCTATAGTGAAATCAACCTACCAAGAGCCCACCCAACACAAAAGAATTTCTGCAACTCTGAACTTGTAGCCTTCACCAGAGCCACTGAAGGAAAATTCACTAGCACTTGCCAGAGTCACCAAGTAATGATTCTCAAAGCATCCATTGGAGTAATTGGATGGGGTGCACACGAAGCCACTGGGTGCGAGCTTACAAGGCGAGTGGATTCTCATTGAACTTGTAAGTAGTTTCAGTTTGTTAATTTGTTGTAATAGATTAGAATATCTATTAATAAAATTAACTGGCTCGGGGAAAAGCCTTTGAGAGTGGACATAGGCATTGGAAGGTGGTTGAATCACTATAAACCTTGTGTGCTTATTGTGTGGTTGCTTGTGTAATTCCTTGAGAAATCTATCAACCCTGTTCCTGCTTTGCTATAGTTCACTATAGTGGATGATGGAACCCCGTGGTCTATGATAATATATTTGTGTGATTTGTTTATTCATTGTGTAATAGATTAAGATATCTATTAATAAAATTAACCGGCTTGAAAAAAAGCCTTTGAGAGTGGATGTAGGCACCGGAGGGTGACCAAACCACTATAAACCTTGGGTGTTTATTGTATGGTTGTTTGTATAATTCCTTAAGAAATCTATCGGCCCTGTTCTTGCTCTGCTATAGTTCACTATAGAGGATGACAGAACCCCGTGATCTATGATAGTATTATTTGTGTGCTTTGTTTATTCATTGTGCAACACTTATGTACGCTTTTGAATGTTTATGTGCAAATTGATTACATATTCTGCTACATATTTAATTAAATCAATTAGCAAACTTAAGTAAAATCTAAGTAGAATTAGATTTGGACTAATAAGTTTAAAATTAGGCCGGATCCTATTCACCCTCCCTCTAGAATCACATCTGAATATCGAATCCTTGTGATTTCAAGACCAACACTCTTAGTAATTAGGCGAAGAAAGGTGTGTCTCTTGCCAACAAGTGTTGCTTGTGCAGGTCCAATGAAGTAATAGTCCAGCACCTTTTAAGTTTATTCACAAGGAATGATCAGCCGTAGCAAATTTTGTTGTAGTTTTTTGTAGTATGAACAAAAAAGCATGGGTATTTTATCTTTTAACATTGGGCATTTTGTCTTTTCGTGATCTTTTTATTCATGCTACAAAAAGCTACAGCTGATCATTTGGCTTTATTCACTGCCCTTTTTCCTTTGTGGTGTTGGGCTTCTTTCTGGACTGGTTTAGGGGCCCCAGGATCATGCCAGAGTCCTCCTGTCTGGAATCTTGGCAGCAGGCTTATGTGGGTGATTTTTCACCATGCAGCCGAATGCTTTGGGATTGTACTCCCCACATTGTTCGTTGTGCTCTTTGGTGAGGAACACCCACATATTCAAAGATAAAGTGTCTAACCCTTGTCAAACCGCAGACAGGGCTTTTTCTCTATTATTTTCCTAGGTGTTGGTTGCATCTTCCCCTGGTAATGGGTTGTAAGTTCGCATCCTTCCCCCCCCCCCTTCTCTGTTTTTTTCTGCTCTTTTTCAAAATGATCTTTACTTCTCAAAAAAAAAAAAGTGAGCTTAGCCCCAATTTCTTTTGGTCAATATATAATACAAAACCGTCATGTGAAGATCTCTCTAAGACAAGACCATGAACAAAACAACCGCACAACTAGTGAATATCAGATACCAGTTACCACTGATTGGCCTGTCAAATGAATGCAAATTGGGTTGAACACCAACACCAGCAGCGCTTTAAGGAAGTGAACAATTCCCCTATTCACTTTTGATGAGGACATCAGCCCACACGATGAAGTCTGGTGGATTTATCATAGGAGGACATCCAGACCAGCACTATGGTTGCAGACCTCCAAGATTTGATCTTGAAGCTTTCTTGATCTTCCAAATCCTGTTAACCAATAACCCCTGCTATCTTCTCAGAGTTTCCCCATCAAACCCTTTATTTTTCACCCTTATAACCTATTGGCCATTCCTTAAATCCCTTCTCTTGAAGTTCTTTTATCAAGAACTATTTTCTCTGTAAACAAAGACCTGCTGCTATACCTATACTCTTTCCCCTTGTGTTCTTTCTTCAAGAAACATCAATAATAATCCCATTCTGACCCTGCGGTACCCTTGGAAGACCTTTCCTTTAAAGTTCAGACCTGGGGCTGAATTCCCCATCTGTCCTGTCACTGGCGAGGCTTGCAGAGGCCTAGAGGCACAGTCCTAACCTGTTTAGGACTCTTGTGGTTGATGTCTTTAAGTCTGGGAATTCTGAAGCCTGTAGCTGTTTCAGCCTGAAATCCTACCTAGCTTAGGATTCTTTGTTTACAAAGAAACTCATTAAGGAGGGAAAGCTTACTGTCAGATTTCATACGATTGGAATTTTCCAGGTTTGCAGCACCATTCTGTTATAGAATTGAGCTCAGAATCTGTCCTAGCCTTGTCCTATTTTAGTAAGCCACATAAATTCCCAAATTACCTTGCAGTACCTGGTCTTTAATCTGTCCCAATTCCTACACCTGAGTGTCTCTATTCACTGTTGTTGAATCCTTGACCTGATTCTAGCCTTCCCTGCTATCCTATCAACCTTAACCCAAGCATACTGTGGGCCTCACACCTGAAACCCTTACTTGAGTATAACAAGACCTGTATTAGATCCCTAATACTCTTTGTTAGCTATAAACTTGCCACTGCAGACCTTAAACCAGTCCCTTCACCCTGCAATTAGCCTTTATCCGATAGCTTTAGTTAGCCTTACATTTTCTTTTTGGTCCTTTATTTAAATGATTTTATTGCATTGAAATAGTTGCTGTTAATCTTTAAGTTTGCATTAGGTTTGCTAATTTTGATTTGCATATTAGTTTGATAAGTTTCATTGCGTTATTTGGTTCTAATCTTGGTTGTGAGTGGGTTTTATTATTTGAAAACTTAATCGGAACCCATGTGTGCTCGATTTTGAGAGTAGGAGTCTAGCTTATTTCTTCTTATTGCTTTGCGTAATTGCCCAAAATCTGTAATCGTCCAAGAATACACCTGCATACTGCATCAACTTTCCCCTCTCCTCTATACAAAGAGAAAACAAGTTAACCCAAATTTCGAAGTGGTTGAGGGGGTAGGATTCAATGCAAATCAAAATAGATCAAAACCATCAAAAAATTCGAACAGATTAACCAATTTTTGTATCTTCAACGCCTGCGAGCTCACGTAAAAATTGAATATTGATCTAAAATCTTATAGTTCATAATACTCAAAACCCTACTTTTGAACGCTAACTCTACAAAGATGCCACTGGGTTAATCCCTAAAAATTCCCGACAATAAGAATAAAATCTCTCGGATTATCACACAAACAAATAGAAAATCGATGAGCAGAGACCCTTGAACTTTCTAAAGGAGATGTCATATCTAAATCCATATGGAAAAATAAAATAAAAGAATGGCGGGGAATCGTTGAGATGCGTACCTTCTTTAGGTATTCTAGACATCGGGGGAGAAGATGCAGAACGAAGACGACGACAAAGATCAAAGGAGCTGCGAGAGAACTTCCTTCTTTTGGGATTCCGTCCATGATTTCCGACAAAGTAACTTCTGCTTCGATCTACGGTACAAATCTGAACGTTTGTAAGCAAAAAAGAATTTAGAAGCGATGCCACGTCTAGTATTTTTTAAGGGGGTCGGCTAGTCCGGAGCGGATTGTATGCGGAAAAACCATATGCGGATTGTATGCGGAATGGTATCCACTCGACACGTATGCGACCTAAACCGT
>JAOXJP010137005.1:0-13451 GCA_025762735.1 Platanus orientalis | reverse complement strand
AATAAAGGTGTTAAAGATCATTAAGCTTTGCATCAACTGAAATAGCCAAATATATCAATGAAAACATCCATGTACTGTTTCTTATCTTTTTCCACGTAACTGGGAAATGTTCAAAACATCCACAGGGGTGAAGCCTTGGTGTGAGTCTTTATAACCATCCATATACCTTGCTGTCCTATTCTTAGTCCTGAACCAGATCAGCCTCGTTCCCATCCCTACCTTTTGGTACCCACAAAAACCCCAAATTAGATCTGTTTTGCATCAAACTGGTATTTTGTTTTGCTCATAACAAATTTTATCAAAGAGCATAAGGTGTTGAGCACTAATAGTAACAAAACATAGGCATGAGCATGCATCAACACAATCTCATTAATTTATTCAAATAGAACCCCAGTTTTCAACTATTGAGGAGACTACAACATAGTTCTATCATTCCGAAATGCTAATAAAGTCCCTTTTTTCCATAGGTAAGCAGATCAGTCCAAGACTCCAAGAAAAAGATGTGCAAATTAATGAACATTCCAAAACAACAAGGACTGCAACATAGTTCTATCATTAACAGAAAGTAAATTAATGAAATCGACATAAACATGCTAACCTCTAGGTTTGAAAACTCAAACCAAGGGCAGCAATCCAGAATCTCACAAACAAAAACAACTATGTCATGTACAAGAAACCCTGCATCTGCTTCCAGCATATCCGAGACCTTCATGAATTGGAGAATGGATTGTTCCACGTCTTTGTACATATAGAAGATTCTTTCCACATGATTTTAGCAGGGTTCTTTTATTCACCACAGTCATCCTGTATCTAACTCAAAAATTCTTATCAAGATCACTCCCAACTGACTGATCACTCTCCAGGTAAATACATATGGTGTCAAAGGTCTTATACACACCTGCATTGTGAATTTGTAGTCAATGAACAGCATGGCAACATGGTATGAGATAATCATCAAAGAAAAAAATGAGAAAAGTGAAAACAAATCATTTCAGTTCATTTCTAATTTTAGAAAACAAATCAGTATAAATCTAAATGAGTTCATTTTGAACCATCAGTTCATTTCTTTATCACTGTACAATTCAATACTTCTAAGCCTTACCCTGTTTCAAGAGTTGAAAAAAGAAGAAGAAAGAAATAACAGGTTCCAAGTCAAGGAAATATAGAGATCCTACGCAGCCCAATAGAGAACACTAGCCATTTATAGAGTTATATAATGCCAATAAAACTAAAACATAGGCAGGTTAAAGTTCAAAATAGGCAGCACACTAGCCATTTTTAGAACATTATATTCAAGTTAAAAAATTAAAATAGAATACTTGCATACTCTCCCTTGCATTTTCATTTATTAAATTACTCACTTGCATCCATCCTCCCTCACATGTGTATTTTCATTTCAACGAGAGCATTTTGTAATGCTTTTCTAGCTTGTTTCTACGGCCGTTAAAACTTGAGCAAATGATACTCTCCAGTTTAGTTCTCACCCTAGAGAACATAAGTAATTCTATTTTCAGTTCATTCCAAGAAAGTATTCCATAAAACAAAAAATATATAAAAATCAAGTTGCACAACTAATAAGCATTGCAATTGAAGAAACAAAGCAAGTTGGAGATAAAACCCAGCTTGCTTAGTTGGTAAAACCTATGAGTATTGATACTACTACTATAAGCATATACAAGCTTAGAACAAAAGAAGGTAAGAGAAAATAACTTGGGAATGAAACATAAAGAGCTTAGTAAGGAAAAAGAAATACTTCAAACTTCTTGCTATAGAAATCCATAAAAAAGACTTAAGAGATTGATTGGAAATAGGATGAACTAATAAAAAAATTATTTGAATGAATCTGAATAATAAACACTGATTATGAACCATAACAACAAACTACAAGTGAAAGGCAATGAATGAACCAGCAGACAGAATGACAAATACAAAAACAACAAACAATAAAATAAATAAGAAACTAACGAGCTTTATCAAGGTCGGATCTATCTCTACGACCCTCAACGATAGCATTAATTAGAATAGCTCTACGGCAACAGTCAATGACCCCTTCACTCCTTCTCTCATTCCTTCTAAACTCAACCAACAATCTTTTTTCTGAACTGTGAAGCTAACAACCTTGGCAATCTCCTTCAATTTCAAAATTATTTTCGACACAGGACAAACGAGAAAACAGGACGAACAGAAAATTTAAGTAGATTAAGGTAATGGGAAAAACCTCAAGGTACTAAGCCTTAACTTAGATCATTAAGAATCACTCACAATGAGTTCAACATGTGAGCTTCAATGAAATCTCTAAAGCTACACCCTATGCACTCTCTACCATTAGCATCATAGCAAGACCATGGAATAACAAAGTCCAGCCCTAATTCAAAAGTCACACACAATAAGAATACCAATAGCTTAAAAATAGAATGGTCCAAGACACTTAGATTATAACTCACAACATGAACAAATTGCACTTTTGAGTTGAAGAGCTGTGCACAGGTTTCACTAACCCAGGAAACCACCGGTTTGTTGACCTTCCCCTGTTTAAGGGCTTTCACCATAGAGTACTCATCTCTCCCACCAAGTTCCCTAAGCACAACCATCATTTTGACCTGAGTTAGATAACAAGAGGTGGTTAAAGTAATCTACGAACTATCAGTGAGTAGAAGTTCCTAAGGTAGGAGGAAATGAACATTATGTAATGGATGGTAAATAATAACACATGCTAACAAAATAGTGGACTGGTATATTAGACTGCAACTTGTCATGCTTTTGCTTCAAATTTCAGTTTTGTAGATGCATTGAAAATTATGAGACATAAAAGTAAGGATAATAGATTTGGGTCATTATAGCTGAACGATTCAGGTTTCCTCTTCATGGTAAAGGCATGACTTTAAGTAATAACTTCTTTTTGGGGAAAAAAAAATGCACTAAAACCATTACAAAATCAATTTCACTCTTAATTCCCTCAGTCAAATCTATTTGTATTGTTTATCATACACATGAGGAAAACTAAACAAAGATGTAGAATATCCCAAGCATCAGCAACAAACCGTACATAATAAATTAAGCATCCACGAAGATTTCTATTACATACAGTCATCAACCATATAAATAAAATCTACTACATTAATGCCACCAATGTCCCTGAGTTGTAACTCCCTCGCAATCCGAAAAAGTAGCTACTATTTATTAACATTGTCATTAACTATAAGCACTAAAATACTATAATAGGCATTGCAATTAGATGTTATGTTTAAAATTGCCTAAAGAGAAAATTCAACTATTTCCTTTCTCTTTTAGTTGTAAAACCATTGGATTGGGATCTTTCATCCCAAAGAATCCCTTTCCAATCCATCCATTTTTTGTTTGGTCCCCCTAGTCTATCACTCCCCACTAGATTTTGTATATCCTTAGGTCATAAAATGAACAAGAAAAATGATGTTCTTGTATTTCAATTTTAGTGTTCCTAATCACATTATAGGAGGCTGGTTTCAACTCTCAAGACACAATCTAACAAGTCATCATCATAAATTGGAGATACAGTTGTTGGAAATGTAAATTAGAAGAAAATTAAACCTTTGATTTACTTGCTATAAATAAAAACTCAAACTGAACAAATAATTTCAAGTTGTTACACATAGCAACAAATTGACCTCGAAACTAGCTAGCTAACCTACAAATCATTGAATGTGGACGTGAATTTATCATCAAACCGTGAACTGAGAAGCTAATATAGTAAAAGCACAAAAGGATACAGAGTGACATAAAAAAAACGAGGGAGGTAGTAGATTGGTCTCATCAACTACTCACAGTTGATTGGAATAAATCGAAGAACAAATTCATTACCAATGATAGAAGAGCAGATTGACATGCAAAATGTAACAATACAAAAAAAAATCTGAAATACAAACTTGTTTCCTCAAAATCAGTTGTGCCACAAATCACCTTTATTGCAAAATTGTAAAACCTGCTAGAAAGAAAACTTTTTGGAATTAATTTATTGCAACAACAACAAAACTTATAAAAGTTTTCCCCTACATCGATTACAGTGTAGGGTTTCTTCAAAATCAAAATGCAAAACCAACTAAAAATAGATTAAATTTCTAAATTGATTACCAATTAGGGTCCTGTGTCTGCTAAAAAATAGAGTTTTTTAGGATTTTAGTTTTGTTCCACTTTGGCTTTGGTGATGATGATGGATAATGATGACGATGATGGCTCTGGCAATGAAGCCATTGAGTAGAAGAATCCCCAACAAGAACACGTTTAAGAGCCCCCAAGAAGAACAGATCTGGAAGCTGAGCAACACCAGTTCTGCTCCGGTGACACTCTTGATTCCTCTCCTTCATTGTAACGAGCCTTGAGTCCTCGCCTTCCTCTTCATCGATGAAACGATTCCAGCATCTCTGCAACACTTAGGTCAAGAAGAAAGGTAACAAATCAAAGGTCGATATAAGCTTAAAGTGGAAAACAATGGCATAAAAACCAAGAAATGCTTCGTGAATCCAATACAAAACCTGGATCTCGAATAGAGCCATTCTCGGTGAAAGAAAACCTATAAACCCTTCTTCGTTATTCCGCTTTGTTCAAAGAGAGAGAGAGAGCCGTTCTTGGTGAAAGAAACCCTTCGTTATTTCGATTTGTCCACAGAGAGAGAGAGAGAATGAGTGGACACCCAAAGAACGCTCGAAAAAAAATTAAAATATGCAATCAATAAAAGAGTTTCTCCCCTACTTAAAGGCCATGACCTCCTCCAACTGACGCCCCCAGACAATCACAGCCATTAATTTTTGACTAAACCCAAATCCGGCATATGTGTTTTGTTGGCATTATAAGCGAATGGAAAAAAAATATGCCTTTTAGCGTTAACTTTTATGTTTGATGCAAAACGGTTGTCGCTAAAAGCAAGCTTTCTTGTAGTGAGGACATAAGCAGACAAGATAGGATCTTACGCCGGTTTTTTCCGGTGAGGCTTTAATCCCCATATGATGAGCTAGGTGTGAATATAAAGGCTCAACAAATAAATGCAATTGCACCCTACCTAACTTTCAAATTAGAGATATGTTAACTAACCAACATAAATTTAAAAAAAACCTAAACTCAACTAAAGATATAATTAGATCTAAGCTAATTTATGTTTCTGATTAAATTTGCAATCTGATCCGTTGGTCTAGGCTACAACTGACCTTGGTCCACACGACTAGATGGGCTAGGCAGTGATATTGATCAGTAATAAAAAATAAGGGGTTTATTTTCTACAAGAAAAGACTCAATATTAAAACTTAAAGGCTATGTTTGGTTCTCTTGATAATGGTAGAGTTAAATAAAGCACATGAGAACCGAGTTCAGATCCTATCCTGACCTTATTAAAGGCCTATCTATCATCTTGCTGTGTGACACAAACCCCAAAAAAAATCAAATTTAGGTGGGTGATTTTCATTTTTGGAAATATGTGTCACATGACAGCACAAATAGGACGATAGACAGGACTTTAAGGTCAAGAGAGGACCTTGTGCGAAGAAACCCACATGGGGCTCACCATTTTTTTACTGTTTGATTCCCTAAAGAAGACTGCATTGATTTTATCAATTATCTAAACCTGCTACATTAGGAAAGTGTCTTGAATTCAACCTAAATACAGTCCGTTTGTTCAACCTGGTATGAGTCAAATCGATTTTGGGGGTTTTGACCCACATTGAATTGTAGGGTTTCTTGAGATGTATGTTGTTATATAAAGTGGGATGTATGAGGGTTTTTGGAGTGCAACAGATTGTGAGTTTTGTTAATAATGTTTTATGGAGAGTTCAATTGGGTTTTTCCTTGTGGTTTTGCCTTTGAAATTTTGGAACCTGCCTTTGTGTGTTTTTCGTAATCTCTAGTTTGTTTTAGTATAAGTTTTTGATCGTCTTTGCCTATGTATGTAAGCAATCTTGCTGAACCATGTTAAATTTTGAGTTGTATGATTGTTTTTTGTCATTTGTAGTTTTTTCATTTTATTTCAAACCATTACATACTTGAATCTGATCCATTTTGTTCATCTTTGTTGTTTTATCACAACATGCTAGAATGTTATCAAAACTAACTGTTACCTTCTATTTCAAAACCAGCCTGATTTTTCTTGGAAACTAGCTGATTTTACAAGAAAGCTTGAATAAAGGAGTTAAACGGCAACAAGCATGTTCATTCCTATACTTTATAGCATTTTAAACTGTAAGTACACTCTCAGGCTTGATACAATTCTATCGGGTTGGAAAGCAAGTCCCTTAGAAAATAGCCTAGGAATCCTTAGGATTCTCCTATTGGAATCAAAATGGCTGATTCTTTCTAACCTCATCTAATGCTTTTATGAGGTTGGAAAGAAAGATAAAAATAAGTTTTCTTTGCAAATGTCTGGATGCTTATATTGTTCACAAGAATCCTACAACATTTTCAAAAACTGACTGATAAATATTTATATTCTCCAGTTCTCATCTCACACATTTTTGGTCCATATGTCTTAGGGCCTAAGAATAATCTACAACTATATAGATATTTATATGCAAGTTCAGCCAAACAAACTCAAATGCATCACTACCAGAAAGCTGATCGATGTCCTTTGTGTAACTAATGGACATACAATTTCTCACCTGTAGATCCGGATCAATCTTTCTAGCCAAAGTATAATCTAATGCATTTCAATCCAACCTATTAGAGTAACACAAAATTCAAAAAACAAATTCCACAACTCAAAAGAATATCACAATATCCATCTCCCATTTAATATGCATCACTAATCATTTTTCAGGAGAGCATAATAATCTTACCAACAAGGTTTGAAGATACATTCCCTTCAACTTGGCCTTTGTGGAAGCCAATAATTAATACTACTACTCAAAAAAGACTACTAGTCACATAAGCTACTTTCATGCAATATTACTACTCAAATAAAGAGAAAGGGCAGTCACAAAACAGAGAGATAAAGAAAGGGAGAAAAAAGTAGGAAATCTTTTTTAGTAGAGAATCTACAAGAGATCAAAGCACATCATGCATGAAAGAGGTGTAATGTGTGAAGTTTGATTTGGGTTAGCATCAGGATTTCAATCTGAAATCTGACATGGATACAACCCAAAGAAAAACAATCATAACAGCTGGTATCAAAGCGATGTTTGGTTTGAGTGGGAGCAATGACAACAACAACAACGATGGAGAAACACGCACGGTTTAATGTTGAAAAATTCAATGGTATAAATTTATCTCTCTAAAAGATGCGGATAGAGGATTATCTCTACCAGAAGAATTGTTATCAATCCCTTGGAGGAAAGAGAAAAACGCCGATGATGATGTCAGATGTAAATTATGAAATACTTGATATTGCAAAGCCCTAGGTACGATTCATCTTTTATTATCATTGTTGGTACCTTTTAATATTTCTAATGAGAAAATCATAGATTACTTGATGTCAGTCCTTTATCAAATGTATGAAAAACCATCGGCTTCCAACAAAGTGTTTCTGATAAAGAGACTGCTTAATATGAAAATGACAGAAGGCAGAACTATGCTGAACACTTAAATGAGTTCAATATAGTTACCATCCAATTAACCTTGGATGGAATCAATTTTGATAGTGAGGTTAGGGCCTTGTTGATTCTCTCATCTTTACCAGATAGTTGGGATGGTTTAGTAATGGCTGTCAGTAATTCCTCGGGTTCTAACCCCATGAAGTATGATGACGTGGTGAGTGTGATTCTTAGTAAAGAAGTCTATGGAAAATCCACATCCTTGGAAGAAACTTTAGGTAGTGCTTTAAATATAGAAGAAAGAGGAAAAACAACGGACAAGAACCAGGATTGGGGTAGATCCATATCAAGAGGAAAATCAAGATCTAAAAAACCTAGGGTGAAATGTTGGAATTGTGGGAAAAAAGAACACTTGAAAAAGGACTGCAAGACTCCAAAAAAGAGTATGCATGGTACCAACAACAAGGATAAGAAGGCTTTCACAAATATTATCAAAGAAATTGAAGATGCATTAGTTTTAGCTTTGGACAGCAAGTTAGAGCCATGGGTGATTGACTTAGGAGTGTCTTTCCATGCCACATCAAAGAGAGAACATCTTAAGAACTATATGAAAGGTGACCTTGACAAGGTGTTTTTGGGAAATGATAAACCATACAATATAGTGGGTAATGGAGATGTTCTGATTAGTCTATCAAATGGTGGTATATAGATGTTGAATGATATGCGTCATGTACCCTGTCTAAATAAAATTTTGATTTCAGTTGGTCAACTCACAAGTTCAGGTTATAGCATGATTTTTATATAAGATTCGTGAAAAATCACAAAGGGTGCCTTGGTTGTAGCTCGCAAAAAGAAAGAAGGGACACTTTACCTGAAGGAAAAATACATATACCTCTATTTCAATTATAGCTAACGGTGTAGATTCAGATATCTGACACTATGGGATGAGACACTTAAGTGAAAAGGAAATAAATATTCTCCACTAAAGAGGGAAGGTTCTAGGTTTAAAAACATTGGACTTAGAGTTTTATGAAGACTGCGTTTATGAAAAAAAATGGAAGTTAACTTCACTAAGGGTGTAAGAGAAATCAAGCAAGAGAGGTTGGAACTGGTTCATACTAACTTATGGGGGCCAAGTACATTTTATTGGTGGCTCACATTATTTTGTTACCTTTATTAATGATTTAACTAGGAAATTATAGGTTTATTTCCTTAAACATTAGTTTGACGTGTTTGAGACCCTCAAGAATTGGAAAGCTACTATTGAGAAAGAAACAGGTTGTAAGCTTAAGTACCTCAAGTTAGATAATGGAGGTGAATATTGTAGCAAGGAAATTAAAAAGTACTTTGTAGAGAATGAGGTTAGGAGAGAAAAGACAGTCCCCAATACACCATAATAGAATGGTGTGATAAAGCGAATAAACCGAATAACTGTGAAAAGTGCTAGGAGCATGAGATTACATGCAGGTTTGCCTAAGCAATTTTAGGCAGATGTTGTTAGCACAACAACATATTTATTGAATCGGGGACCTTTAGTACCTTTGGATGGTGGACTCCCAGAAGAAGCACAGATAGGAAAATAGGTAAATCTTGAATACCTAAGAGTGTTTGGTTATTTTATTTATGTAAATGTTGATGCAGATCAGTGGGATAAGCTAGATGTAAAATTTAAAAGGTGTGTTTTCATTGGATATGGGTTAGAAAATGTTGGCTACCGGTGCTAAGATGATGAAAACCGGAAAGTCATAAGAAGCAAAAATGTTGTATTCAATAAAAAAGTCTTATATAAGAATAAGACTATTGTTTCAAGCAAACAGAAAGCGTTTATGGAGTTTGAAGAGATTTTTGATGATATGTTCACTAAGGCAATCATGACAATGAAACTAGAGCTATGCAAGGCTTTAGTTGGTCTTCAGGCATGCAAATAGAGCAGTTAAGTCACAAGAGATAGGAATCACATCAAAGAAATAATGGTATTCACAAACACAGTAAATGTAATAGGATATCAAACTTCAAGTGAAAGATTGTAATGTGTGAAGTTTGATTTGGGTTAGCATCAAGATTTCAACCCAAAATCTGACCCAGATACAAGTCGAAGAAAAACGATCCTAACAAGAGGCTCCCCAACTAAGAGGGTCTCTGATTTGTAATATAGATTTGTATGATACTAAAAAAAATGTAAAAGTAAATTAAGTAAGGAATCACCTATTATTGATTTATATAGAATGGTATATTATAATCTTGAACTATTAATGACGTTTTGGTAACAAACCTGCATAACTTAATTTTCTTAATGCTAATAAGAGATTTAGCTCTTACTAATAGAAGCTTAAGGATTAAAGGATTTTGGGCTAGACAAGGCATAAAGAAATTGGGAAAACTTAAGCTATAATGAGTTCCTAGTGACAAAATGATAGTGGAAATTTTATTTCATAATGGGCGTTGAAGTTGATATCTAAAAGACACTGCAAAAAGACATGGAAGAAGAGAAAAAAAAATACTGTTTCCCCAATGCAAAGAAATTATGTATGCATACAATATTGGCCTAGCTTTGATGTAAATAAGAATGATAAAGTGATCAATGTTGCTCCTAGTTCACCCAAAAGGAGAAAAGTGCTTAATTAAGACACAGATTGATAAATGTGGGAGAGAAGTTATGATTATGCTTTAACATTTTCCTTATTGGATTTTTTTTTTTTTTTTGGATTGGCTTAGTAGTAGACCTTTCTATTCTGGGAAGAATTTTACATGTCCCATCTGAAATAACCTGAAAAGATTTAGTGTATTTTTTATTGGGTCCCAATTCAGTAAGGGCACTATCATGAGCTTTATTTTCAGAGAGAGGTAATTGCTTTTGGGATATGAGACTCCAAGAAAGAGCTTTGCGTTAACTTTAACCTACATGAACTCTCACAAGAAATGTGAGAGGTAACCAAAAAGTTGAATATCTTGGAAAATGAAAGGGATAGCTTCAAATTTCTTAGTTTATTCCTTGCTTCATGTGGCAGATTTGGCAAGAATAAATAATGAGAACATAAGAAAGTTACTGGGGTATTGTAGGGAGAGCAACCCATTTTCAAGGATGTTGGTCTTTGAATATGCATCAAATGGGACACTCTTATGCAGAAACCTAAATTTGGGATCGTATGCAACAAAGAAGAAGAGAGAAAATAAACCAAATAGAAATCACACAAAGAGAAGAAGACGATTTACGTGGTTCGACTTGAAGCCTACATCCACGGGTGAAAATAGAGATTACAATGAACAGTGCAGTGGCATGAAAAATGAGAAACCCCCAAATATAAACCCCAAAACCCTAATCTCCGCGGGTCGGATTTGCGTTGCTCACCTTCACTCGTTTTCGAGTAATATTCGGGTTTTTCAGATCATCATCCCAGGTTATATCTTGGGTTGAATACAAGACATTAACCCAACAAATTGTTAGGTTTATGTATTGTCAATGTCCATGCACAAAACAAATGTGTGTACATGTAGTGGTCATGTGTATAGGACTTTATAATGTAAATTGTATATGTATGTAAGTCTAAGTGTTAGAGTCTGGGAAAGCACCAAGAAGATGAACTCGAAGCCAATATGACCATGCCAAAAGAGACTCAAGCATCATAGAAGAATCCCAAGTCTCAAGTGCAAGCTACCTCAAGGAAGCCAACACATCAGTTTCAAGCATAGAAAGGTAAATTAGGGATATGAGACCAAATGGTAGATGTGTGTGTGCTCACAAAACCCTAAGACCATGGTTGACCCTAGGAATCACTTAAGAGACTTAATTAGAGTCTAATTGAAATGCATAAAGAGCCCAATGCTCAAAAGAATGAAAAAGGCTCACTAGGGAAGAAGTGCCTATGCTGACTAGTGTTATCTGGGTCAGTAAATTTTGAGGCAACTTCTAAGGAATCTCTAACTC
Organism: Platanus orientalis; assembly: GCA_025762735.1. NCBI lineage: Eukaryota > Viridiplantae > Streptophyta > Magnoliopsida > Proteales > Platanaceae > Platanus > Platanus orientalis. The sequence continues at coordinate 2,039 of JAOXJP010137005.1, read as the reverse complement.
ACCTCAGTAGGAATTAGACTACAACCTATACATGGTTGGAAAGGTCTAGAATTCTACTTTCTAACAAAAAAATGGTAAAGGATTTCAAGTTTTCTAGAGAATGTTATAGTTGTTTTACCCAAAAGTGTCCATGTTGAAAACCTAGGAAGTGTGGGCTCTCGCAAGCAGAGGGGGGCACCCAAAGTAGGCTACCTGGGGGTGCCCGAGGTTTGAAAGGTCAGAATTTTGAATGTTATTTTTTTTACAGTTAGGGGCTTTAAAAATCCTTGGCTAGCCTATAAAGGCTTGGGGCATATCCCAAATGAGTTAAGGACTCTCCCACAACTCCTCTATGTCATTCTTAATCATTCTATTCATGAAAATCATTTGAAATCCCTCTTTACATGAGGTGTTCTTGAGCTAAATAGGTAAATCATCAAGGAGGAGAGCAAGCAAGTCTTGAGACTAAAAGATTGGATCAATCATCATCCAAGACTTGAAGAATAGTCCTTGAAGCATTCAAGGAGCCTTAGAGAGTAAGAGCCCAACTTGGGAAACATCATAGAAAGCTCTCTTTAGCCAGTGTGAAGACCATAGTCATAGTTGCCTATTGAGAGGCTAAGCACCACACTCAATCTGTCATTCTCATTTTCATCATTTGAGTACATTCGTCGGAGCCACCGGACGTGGAAGCTTTCATCAGAGACACAAAAAACTAGATTGGGAGTTCTCTGGAGACACCGAACTCATGAGCACTTGTCAAAGACACCAAGTTCAAAGTCACCTCTACCGGAGACATTAGAGGTAAGGTCTTGTTGATGTACCTTGTCATAATTAGTAGATAATTATTAATAAAATCAACACGCCCCCGGAGTGGGCATTAGAGAGTGGACGTAGGCCGGTGTGCCGAACCACTATAAACACTTGTGTATTTGTGGTTGCATGCTTTATGGTTGTTCTTTAATTTTCATATCATATTTGAACATAAGCATTTAAGCCTTAGTTAAACTTGCGAATTGGTTTAATCCTTAACATTAAGAAAAACATTGAATTTGAAATTTATAGATCTCTTTAGGACTTCACTCAAAGTACTTAATATAAGTGATCACATTGTGGGGAATTTATAATGTTATGGATTGATTGCACCTTATCACTATTTGTTAATCCTTAACGTTAAGAACAACATTGAATTTGAAATTTATAGATCACTTTAGGACTTCACTCAAAGTACTTAATATAAGTGATCACATTGTGGGGAATTTATAATGTTGTGGATTGATTGCACCTTATCATTATTTGTATTTATCTTGATTATGCAAAGTAGTCCAACACACTAAGGTTAATATGAAAGGATTATTTAAGCAACCTTAGGGAACTTATCAAACCTGCTCCCGCTCTGCTATAGGTAACACTATAGTGCATGACGGAGCCTTGCGGTCTATGATAAGTTCACAAAAAGAGATTTACTTAATTAAAAGAATTTCTGCTGCATATTAAGATAACATTAAGTGAATCAAAAAAGGTTGAATAGTATTTAAAAAGAATAAAAAAATCATAGATATCCTATTCACCCCCTTTAGGAATTTCAATTGGTATTAAAGCAAGGTTGCTCTGAAAGGGCTTAACATCCTGAGTTAGATCCTTATTATTGATCCTAGATGAGCAAGGAAAATAGTTGGTTAATCTCTACTCCTCCCTATTTCAATGGGATGGACTATGGCTATTGGAAAACACGTATAACCATATTCTTAAATGCTATGGACTCTAGAGTTTGGAACTCTGTAGTGGAAGGCTATACCGAACCCACTATTCTTAAAAGTAAGTGGGGAATTGAAGGTCCGAAAAGAAGGCTTATAGTGCATACCTTAAATCCCTTATACTATTAGACGTGCCCTTAGTATGGTTGAGGCTTGTAGAATAGGTGATTTGAGGACCGCCAAAGAAGCATGGGATCTTATAGAGAAGACCCATAGAAATGTCTCTATTTCATCAAAAGATGAAACAATGAGTAGTGAGGAAGACACCTCACTTGGGTCCAAAGCCTTTATGGCACTTGGTAA
>JAOXJP010136984.1:0-13451 GCA_025762735.1 Platanus orientalis | reverse complement strand
GAGTTGAGGTCTTTAGCTTCCAACCTAGGAGAAGAGCATCAAAGCTTAAAAGAAAACATAAATCTCCTAGAAAAGAGAGTAAGTGAGGCAAAAACATTCCTCAAAATAGAAAAAACAAATAGGAAAATTAAAAAGAGGAAATTAGTTAAGGACAATGAAATCTTATCGAACAAGACTCTATAACTTGAACAAAAAGTCAAATATCTAGAAGAGAATAAAAAGAGTCTTAACTTCATTTGCTTCAAGCTTAATGTAAGAAGCAATGAACTATTCAAGCAAGTCAAAGAACTTGAAGAACATAACAAGAAGTCTCTTAGCTCCCTTGCCCAAGGTAGTGAAAAATTAGAGAAAATGTTGACAAAGGGAAAATAAGGTGGTGATAGAAAAAAAATTAGGATTTAACTCTGAAAATACCCAACCTTCTACCTTAAAAAGGGAACAAAGAATGCCTTTGCAAAACGTAAAAGTAAGGCTAATGTCTTCCCACAAGCCATGATGTATTGTGGAAGACGATCTTCTTTCAAGAACAAAACTCTTATTCATCATGAGAGAAGAAAGGAAGTACTTAACCTATTAATAGGTTATGACTCAACCTTTAGAAGACCTCCAATCACATGCCACTATTGTGGATTGGATGACCATATAAGGTTTGAGTGCATCAAGAGACAAAGGGTCTTGCATTCTCAAAGTCCTTAAGGGTCTAGAACAACAAACCAAGTATATTCTTAAAAGTCTCAAAATGCAAGAAATCTAAAAAGAAAAAATCAATTTTTAGAACCCAAACATCATTTTTAAAAGAAAAAGAAAATGATTCACCCAATAGAGATCAAGATCCAAGAAAGATGGATCAAGAAGATTTGGGTGAAGAGAGATGAACTCACATTCTATTTAGAAGTGAGAGCATGTCAAGATGACATCTTGAAAATAGAGATGACCTGATAGAGGTCATAGAAAAGAGGGCTTTAGATGATCCAGATTTGATCTAAGCCTTACAAGTTGGATTGAAAGAATCCTAAAGGAATGATCTTCAAAAGATCCTAAAAAGGCTAAGTAGATGATCTTGGCTCAAAGGACAAAGCTAAATTAGAAATCAAGGAATATGCCTAAGAGAGTGGCATTAACTTTGTTTGTACATCTTCATAGGGAAGCATAAAAGGTGTTGATCATCTATTAAGATTAACTGACCAAAGAAAACTAAAATTGTCAATTATCCCAAGCATGTGTGGAGCTATACACCTTGTAAACCTTAATTCACATACTTGGATTCCATTGCTTGAGTAAATGCAATTGAAAATCTTATAAACATATGGAAAATTAGCCTAAGATGTGTGCAAGCGACTATTCATGATTTATTGTGCCTAATTGTTTATCATATGAATCATGATGGCGTTGCTCTTGAGTGGCATACTCACATATATATGTGTTCAAGTCACCTTAACACACTTGGTGCATGTGTGCTCTATAGAAGTACATCTATAGACTGTTTTTAGTGATCTTATGGCTAATTATGCACATCATTAGATCATTAGTGACATATTGATTTTGATTGGCATGTCCTTTTATGTTACTTATGTCTCTATGACCTACCATGCATATTAAAATTCTATCATAGAGGGGGGGGTGAATAGGATTAATTACAATATCCTTCCTTGACCTTTCTCAGTTTTCTTTAACCAACTTTACTTTCCTGGTTATTAAGGTTAACGATTGACGTTTGTAAGATTGATCAATTGGCTTATCCTTTCAAATACAGTTTAATTAACACAATTAATATACTAAAGTATTTATAGGTACATTGATCATAGTAAGCACAATGTAAGAGATCACAAACAACCACAAGACACAATATTTATTGTGGTTCGGCACTGCTGCCTATGTCCACTTCTAAAGCTCAACCTGAGATTTTCATAATTTTATTCAGATTGAAATATAAACAATCTAGGTAAAAATTCACACAAAAACCTTTCTACTTGCCATGCAAGCACTAACCTATACTTGATGTCTCCGAAGAGGGTAATGCACCTTCCGGTGTCTTCAATGGAAGGGATTTAACAGTACTCAATAAGATGAATGCAGTTTTACCTCATATAGGTTGATTTTGCAAAATATACCAGTTGTGGGTGCTCGTACAGTGAGTTAATGTGCCTTTTCTTCCATAGATTTAAGCACCGTAGAGACTACTCCTTGATGCCTTATAAATCGTCGGTTTCCTCTCAACGGATAACCAAGGTTGTCTCCCTTTTAGATATTCAATATAGGAAGTGAATGAGGAAATCACATGCAGTGATTTTAAGTAGTACAAGGTCTTTCATATAGTAGAAATCTAGGCTTTTTGGTTCTCAGACTAGTCGCAGTTTTTAGACAAGTAGGGTATTCTTACCTTTTTATAGAGCTAAGTCTAGTCTTAGTCCATAGGATTAGAGCTTTTTATAACAGATAAATGATGAGAATTCTTGGATTAGAATCTCTAAAACTAAGAGATTTTTCTGAGATTTGCAAGCATGATTGATCACGCATTTTTCGTGATCAATCACGAATGTGTGATCGATCAGGCTATGGAATCATAACTCTCAAGAGTTTTGATTTTGGGCTGAAATCATGTTCGTGATCGATCACGAAATTGGTGATCGATTGGGGGACCATTTTCCTAAATTTTTTCTATCATCAGATTTTTGAGTTGGTTCTTTCCCCCCCAATGTTTTGGGTCCAACAAAAATGTCCCAGGCCAATCTTGCTGCCTCACACTCCCTTGTTGATTTTATTTCATAAGTTTTTAGTGCATTGTGCATAGTGTGGGTATTTTTGAGGTTGTGCTTGTCATGAGCATCACTTAAGTTTTTGTCTTTGACATATCTTGTCTTTGACATCCTTGTCAAGGGTCTTCTTTTTGATTCTTGGTCTTGTTCCTCATTTCTTTTGACTTGTCATTACCTCGGGTCTGTAGGTCTTTAGTCCTTCATTTGTCTTTTTGCTTGTGGGCATATGACTCTTATCAGACTTTGACACAGTACATTACAACTCATTTATTTTGTCCATGGGATTAACAATTCATTTCTTAACACATATTTTTGTGCTTCAATGCATGAAATTTGTTCTAATATGTATATCTATGCAATGGTCATTGATCTTGATCCATAATACATGGCTAGCATGTCTATTACGGATAATTCCTATCTTGGACCTATATTTATTTATCGAAATCACTTAATCCACCTATATTTTTTCCATTGTCAATTCATAAAAATAAATTAAGGGAGAAATGAATATGCATAAGGAAAACCTCATAAGAGATATGAAATTGAAAGGAGTCCTTAGAGTACCTCAAGAAAATCAAAGAGCTTGAGGAGTATAAGAGGAAGTCACTTTCCATGCTAGCGCAAGGAAATGACAAATGTGAGAAGATGGTCTCTATGGGAAGAGACCATGGAGATATGAGAGGAGTTGGAAACAATTCGAATGTCAATCGCATTTTCTCTGCACAAAAGACTAAGGATGCCTTTTAGAAAGCCAAGGGAAATGCTAATGCACAATCCTCCCATAAGGGCAAGGTGAAAGTGTCTTTTCAAGGACCATCACAAAGGTCCCATAGGGTGGAAAGGAAGGAAAACATTTATTTCAAGGGCAAGACACCGTTAAAGCAATGTGAGGTTTCTAGGAAATCAAAATGTCAACCTTATTTCTATGCCAAAGTGATATGGAATAGCTTTCAAGCCAACAAGGCTTCTTCCTCTAGAGGATTTCAAGAAAATGCCTCTACTTGTAGAAATCCTAAAAGGTAAGCTAGAAGAACCCCCCCAATCCTCTCATACTCTATATTTTAAGAAGAAACATTTCCAATTCAATGATCCTAAAAGAATTCAATCATCCTCTCATGTTCAAACACCTATGAGGAATAATCACAACCATATGTCCCCAGAAGACCAAGCTTTTCATGCTACTATTGTGGTCTAGAAGGGTACACGAAATGAGATTGTAGAAAGAAGATGAATGACATTAAATCCCTAAAACATCAAACTTCAAAAAAACTCTTAATGGGAAAAACATCAACAAAAGAATATATTTTCAAAATGTTGAAAATAGAAACCTTCAAAAGAAGAAGGATCTAGCCCATTTATAAAACACAAGAAAAAAAAATCTTAAGAAAAATATGGGTTAGGAGGGATGAGCTAAAATGCTTAGTCATTCATATGGCTCTAAGAGTCAGGAGCACATCAAGGTGGTACCTTGATAGTGGGTGCTCTAGACACATGACTGCGATAGGTCATTGTTTGTCAATCTTGAGGAAACTCAAGGTGGGAGTGCCACATTTGATGGTGGAGACATTGCCAAGATCATTGGCAAGGGAACTTTAGAGGTCCACGGTATTCTCACACTCACCAATGTCTTATTTATGTAAGGTTTAAAGCACAATTTAATTAGCGTAAGTCAAATCTGTGATAAAGGCTATGGTGTGCACTCTGTGAAGGACATGTGTGACATTAAGGACAAGAAAAGTGATGAATTCTTTGTCAAAGGGTTAAAGACAAGCAACAAGTCCTTTGTCATAGAACCCAACAAGCATGAGTTCGATGCTTGTCTTATTTCTCAAAAGGATGAGACTTATCTTTGGCATCAAAGGTTAGGTAATATCAACTTTAGAGACTTATCTAGGCTAAGTGAGAAGGAAATAGTGTAAGGTTTACCTAGGTTGACCCATGTTAACAATCTTATGTGCAAAGGTTGTCAGATGGGCAAATAAGTTAAAGTCTCTCACAAGAAGACAAACCAAATAGGGACATCTAGGCCTCTAGAAACTTCTCTACATGGACTTGACTAGTCTAATAAGAACGAAGAGTCTAGGAGGTAAAAAATACTTTATGGTAGTGGTGAATGATTTCTCACATTTCACTTAGGTAACATTCCTAAGAGAGAAATTTGAGGCCTTCAATGAATTCTTGAACATTTGAAAAAGAATTCAAGTTGAAAAAGACCTCCCCATCAAGCACATTCAAAGCAACCATGGAAGGGAATTCGAAAACCACAAGTTCTTAGATTAGTGTGATGAAAAAGGATCAAGATGAACTCTCATCATAACAAAGATTTGAGGATGATGAAGCCCAACCTCATCCTAAGGAGAAAAGGATCACAAAAAGACTATCACCTAATGATATCCTTGGTGATCCAAAGGATGAAGTGAGAAGAAAAAGAAAAAGAAAAAACATCCTAAACCATCTTTGTTTCACCTCCAAGATAGAGCCCAAGAAAGTAAAAAATGCTCTAAATGATCCGGATTGGATCAATGCCATGCAATAGGAACTTAACCAATTTAAGAGGAATAATGTATGGTTCCTAATTGAGAGACCCTCTAACAAGAACATCATCGAAACAAAATGGATATTTAGAAACAAACATGATGATCATGGCACGGTGACTAGGAACAAGGCTAGACTTGTAGTCAATGGATATGCTCAAATGGGAGGCATAGACCTTGAGGAGTCATTTGTTCCTGTGGCTAGGCTAGAGTCTATCTGAATTTTTCTGTCCATAGTACATTATCTTAAGTTCAAATCATATTAAATGGATGTAGAAAGTGCCTTCTTGAATGGCATACTTCAAGAAGAACTATACGTAGAGGAATCTAAGGGATTTGTGGAACCTTATATGTCAACCTACATGTATAAATTGTAGAAGAGATTATATGGTCTGAAGCAAGCCCCGAGAGCGTAGTATGAGAGACTACCTAGGTTCTTAATGGATCATCACTTTGAGAGGAGCGTGCATAAAACTCTCTTTATCAAGTAGAAGGATGGTCACATGCTCATTGCACAGATTTATGAGTATGAAGGGAGAATTATGATTCTTCCTTGGATTACAGATCCGGCAAACACCTGAAGGTATATTTCTTAATCAAGAAAAATTTTCCTAGGATCTAGTATTGAATTTGGATGTAGGCATTGTCGAAAGAAAATTTTCATATCTTTGTCAACTGTCGAGGCATGCAATCACTATGGTGATGTTACAGCTGCCTAAGTCTAGGTCCCTTCTTTCTCTCATGTACTATCTATTTTTATCTATTCATGAGAGTTCTTTTTTTAGTTCTTGTATTTGTGCTTACATATACTTTCTATCTATATTGGATACATATAGTGTTTCTTATGGCTTCTATTTTTTATGACAAAATAAGCGGAGAAGTAGACCATGAAAATAGGGAGAGAGATTCCTAGCTTATGAGGGAGTAAGCTTAGGAGTATTAGTTCTTCGAGTTCTATGTATATGGAGCATACATAGGTAGAAAGAGTCTTATGACTGAGGTCAATCTAAGGGGTTATTAGGTGTCTGAGGCTAGTGTTTTGTAGTCTCAAGAGCTTGAACTTGATGTACATTTCCATCTTACTAATTCAATGGTTCTTGCTTAATTTGTCTTCTTGTGATTGATTTATGGTTTGCATGTTTAATTCTTGTCAATTCTTGCAAAAAAGGGGAAGAATAGTTCAAATCTACTAATTGAGTAGTTGTTATGAGATGCGAAAGAGAGGGGGAGTCACTTTCACATATAGGGGGAGTATACACTTAGGGGGAGTGTAAACACTAAAACTTGAATCCTAAATTAACTGGCTCACTTGGCACACACTTAGTTTCATACTGCATGCTTATCATTATTTCATTGGATCACATTTACTTTCATTCTTGGCATGTTATTATTATTTTTTGATCCACACTACTGACTAGCTCCTTGTCTTTTCATGACAAAAAGGGGAAGAATTATTATGCATGCCTTAGTTTAAGTTTCCAATGTTTATACTCAAAAGGCATATGAGATTGATATAAGTTTTGTGATGTAGGATGACAGGTATTAACAAGCCCAAGGACTAAGGGGGATCTTTAAAGCTTTATTAAAGTCTACATATAGTCCCCATGCTATGAGTTCATTTATGTATTGATTATTGTATTCTTATTTTTAGGTTTTGTCAAAAAATTGACAAAGGGGGAGATTGTTAAGTCATTATGTAATTTTTCAATTTCATTCCACGTCTAGGTGGTAGGCTATGAATGTTATGTATAATGAGTGAGCCTATAAGTGTTTAGTGTAGAGACCATCACCTTGACAAGGAAGAGGTTCAAGTGCTATAAGTCAAGACATATCAAGTAAAGAACTCAAGAAGAGCCAAAGAGAAGTACTAAGTCACCATCTTTGAGCCCAAAAGGTAAATTAGGTATAAAACTGAATTAGTATTGTGTGGATATTCTAGGAGACCTCCAAAGATCAAGGTTTAATCCTAGGAAGGCCTTAAGACCAATATCTGACCCTAGCTATAATTGCTCAAAAACCCCCTAGTGAAAAATGACCTAAAAAGTAAATATGGACATCTCAACTTAAATGACCATAACTTTTGATCTCGATGTCGCTTAGAACCCACAAGTACTCAAAACGATCTGCTTGCCGAGCTCATTCTAACTAGCATGATCAAGTTATAATCGATTGTAGATCTCACAATAGATTGCGACCCATATCTGAGACTCCAAAGCTAGGCCCCATAACTTGTAATTGGTTGTGATATAGAGCCTGACTGCAATCGATCCAGGATCTCACAATCAATTATGAGCCTGATCCTTGCAATCGATCTGGGATCTTGCAATAGATTTTAAGGTAATTTTTGGAAAAATTAAAACCGTATCTCAAGGTAAGATTTTTGAAATTTGAACCTTGTTTTTCAAAATCTAAGGTTTAAAAGATTTATCCATTTTCAAATATTCTAATCCAATGGTTTGGGACATTCCTTACCCCTATAAAAGAGTATTTTGGCTCTTCTAAACTTGGGGGTTAAAGGGGATTAGAAAAGGGGAAAGAAAGTGGTTTTTGGACAAGAAGAAGAGCTCTATAAGCTCTACTCTTTCTACACTTTCATTCAAGCTACCAATCTTCTAAAGGAGAAGAAGAGAGTCATTGTCTCTCTCTTATGGCCACAAAGGAGGTTTCCTTTACAAGAGAAGAGATGAGAAAGGTCAAGGAAGATTGCTCCTACACATCCTAGCATTTAAACTCTCAACCTCAAGGTAGAGGTAAAGCTTTAACTTCATATCTTGGAATTTGTTTCCATTCTAGTAAGTTTGTGGTTGGCTTTACATAGTGCTTACTTAGACCACCACACTACTTGTGAATCCTTGGAGAAATCTTCTACATGAGATATTTCCCTTTTTGTGCTTCACTAATATGTGCTTTCATAGAGGCTTACTTTGTTGTGTGATTACTTGTGCATATTGGCATTCTTTAGAGGCATTCACACACTCTCTTTGCTTTGGTAGAGACCATACACCTAGTATATTTGAGTAGTTGAGAGCCACACTTTACATTGGGACATTGGTTCCCTTACTTGACCATAATAGCATATTTGGCTATTAAGAGCCACTATATGCATAGGGACTTTGATTCCCTAGGTTGATTGGATTGACATATTTGGCTATTGAGAGCCACACTATGTATTGGGACTTCGATTCTCATACTTGGACTTAAACTACCACATTTGGTTATTGAGAACCACCTTGGTATTTATACCGTATTCCCTTGAGTCAACGGTCGGAGACGCCATGTGACAAATTGTAAGCCCTTGGTTTGGAGACAACCGAGGTCATGCTTGTCGGAGACACCAAGCACATAGTTTAAGGTGTGCCCATATACCTTGCCCTTGTGTCAACGGTTAGAGACGCCATGTGATGAATTGTAAGACCTTGGCTCGGAAACAACCAAGGTTGTGCTTGTTGAAGACACCAAACACAAAACCTAGAAATGTTAGCTCAATACCTTGTAATCTTTGTAAAAGATTGATTAATAAAATTGAGTAGTTAAAATGGATGTAGGCTCTAGTGTGGCTGAACCACTATAAATTCTTGTGTTGTGTGAAATTGTGGTTTGTCTATCTCTTCACATGGGATTCAAATTAGAGTGTACCACATCTTTCATACGTGATGTTTATTTCTTTCTAGATTTTGGGGTTGTGACTGATTAGGAGATTTGTGACCCATTACGCTCATGATTGATCATGCTCGTGACCCATCATGAGATTTGTGATCGGTCATGAATTCTACAGAATTCCTTCTGAGAAAAAAACTAAGAGTTATTATTAAAGTATGCAATGTTAATCCCATGGACAAAACTAGAATTGTGGTCTTAGTGTCTTGTAAGTGTCATATGAGCTCACATAATCGAGACTAGAAGTCATGGTGGACCAAAGGTGTGTAAGAAGACCAGAAGAAACCTTGGATTTTTCCATTCCACTCAAGGTATGAAGCATGCATTACATATCATTCATAGACCCAAAAGTGGACCTTAGTGTGGTGATTGAACCCCCTCAAAAGACCCAAGGAAGGTGAGACAAACAGACCCCCTACACAGTTCAAGAAAAGTACAGAGAATCAGGGCCTGATCGATCACCGATCTCATGATCAATCACGTTGTGATAGATCATGGATCACGTGATCGATCATGACCCTGAATATGCTCTTAGTCTAAGAGACCCAAGGCCCTCGCCCCTTCTGTCTTGATCAATCACAAAAAGGATCACATCCTGGGTGCTTGACTTCGTGACTAATCACGGATCTTGTGATCAATCATGAGCTGAATCAAGCTTAGCCTAGATTTGTGATTGATCATGGATTTCATGATTGATCACAGGAGATATTTTGTCAAACTTAAAATTTTATTCCCCTAATGTGAATTTTTCAAAAATTTAAGGCTCTAAAGAGTTGCTTGTTCTGAAAGATTTTAATCCTATGGTTGTGGGTGCTTCTCACCCTTATAAAAGGGAACTTTTTCCTTTAGGGCAAATACTTCAAGCAAGCTAGAGAATGTTAGAAAATTTACCAAATTGAGAGCCTTTTTCCTTAAGAAAACCTCTATTTCTCTCATAAATTTGAGCTTAAGTAGCTAATACCTTCTCCAAAAATCACTCTCTTCTCACTCTTGAAGACTAAGCTATTACTATTGAGGAGTACTTGTAGTGAGCTCATCCTAAGAGGGAACTCACACTTAGCTAAGCTCAATGAGCATTAGATCCAAGAACTTGAAGTTTGTGAGTAGCTAAGACAAACTAGCTCAACAAGAAGCATCCCACTTTGTACAAATAGCAACATCAACCAACTTGTGGTAATATTTGTTTTCCTTTTGCATTCATTCTTACTATTGACTTGCTTTTCTTATGCTGGAGAATCTGGAAGTAGTTCAAACTCGCTAGAGACACCGAGTGTTGTTGATTAGCTTGCCAATGGCAAGTAGTGTAGATTTTGCATTTTTTGACCTAGATTGTATTAGGCAATCTAAATGAAATATACCTAAGCTCGGTGGTGAGATTTAAAAGAGTGGATGTATGCCATCGTGCCGAACCACTATAAATCTCTTGTTGTGGATTGAGTGTGTGATTGTTTATCTCTTTACTTTCATGCATATTACTACTCTTGCACATTACTTGTATGATAAAATACTTGAGTAAAAAACTTGTACTTTTCCCAAGATTATGACCATTAGTATCCCTAATCAGCCTGAGTTTTTATTCAAGGAAATACAAAGTTTCCCTTAGATTATTTCTGCCTTGCAAGCAGAAGGACTATTGCAAAAAGGTGGGCTATGACACCTACCTTACATTATAGATGCCAAAAAAGATGGAGTGTATATAGGAGGCATACATGTCATTAGAGATTTTAGCGATGTGTTTCTTAAAGATCTTCCAGCTTACCACCTAATAGAGAGATTGAGATACAATTGAGTTAATGGAAGGATTAGGATTGATCTGATTCTTTTTGGAAGGATTGATTTATGGTAACTTGGTGACTATATGATAAATGATTTTATTATAAAGAGCTCAAGGTATAATTATAGGAATTAATAGGCATAGGTTTTGTGTGACATGGCAAATAACACACTTGTTTTATTTGTGAAGAAGAATAATGGAACTATAAGACTTTGCATTGATTAAAGGGAGTTGAACATGGTGACAATGAAGAACAAGTATCTTCTGCCAAGGATAGATGATCTTTTTGATCAACTACAAAGTGCCAAGGTCATTTCTAAGATTAACCTTAGATTTGGATACCATTAGTTTCGAATTAAGACTGCCCACCATACCAGGTATGGACATCATGAGTTTCTAGTCATGTCTTTTGGACTGACAAATGCACCTGCAACGTTTATGGATCTTATGAATAGGGTGTTTAAACTGTATCTAGATCAATTTATCATTGTATTCATTAATGATATTCTGGTTTATTCCAAGAGTTCAGAGAAACATGAAACACATCTAAGGATTGCACAATAGACATTAAGAGACCACAAGTTATATGAAAAATTCAACAAGTGTGAATTCTGGTTAGACAAAGTGGGTTTCTTAGGACATTTGATCTCAAATGATGAAATATATGTAGATCCTAAGAAGATTGAGGCAGTGATTAATTGGCCAATACCAACGAATGTGACTGATATTTATAGATTTTTAGGATTGGTTGGATATTACAAGAGATTTATTGAAGGATTTTCTAGCATAGCTAGACCATTAACAAAGCTAATGTAAAAGAATGCCAAGTTTAAAGGGAATGAGGCATATGAGCACAGTTTCTAAGAACTAAAGGACCATTTGGTTTCTGCACCAGTCTTTACATTACCATGCATCATAGGAGAAAAATATGAAAGGTTTAGGTTGTGTTTTAATACAAGATGTGAAAGTTATTGCCTATGAGTCTAGACAGCTTAAGCTTTATGAGCAGAATGACCCAATACATGATTTGGAATTAGCTGCAATTGTTTTTGCATTGAAAATTTGGAGGCATTACTTATATGGAGAATCTTGTGAGATTTATACTAATCATAAGAGTTTGAAATATTTGTTTTCACAGAAGGATCTGAATTTGAGGCAGAGAGGATGGCTTGAGTTGATTAAGGATTATGATTGTACTATCTTTTATTATTCAAGAAAGGCCAATGTGGTTGCTAATGCATTGGGTTGGAAATCTTTTGTTGATTTGACATGTGCTATGACACGTCTTAAAATACAACCAGTGTTGAATGACAAGATCAAGGAAGCTTAGAGTTCAAATTTTCAGATTTGGAAAATTATATAAGAGGTTAAGAAAGGATTGAAAACAGATTTTGTAATTAAAGGATATGATTCATTATGGTATGACAAGAGATTGTGTATGCCATGAAAGAAGCACATGGAACATCATAGTTAGTTCATTTCATATGTGAAGATATTATGGATAAGCCATTCTGTAGAAGAAGCAACTTGGGAAGGCGAAGACGAGATGAATGAAAAATATTCTCACTTATTCCGTACTCAAGGTATGTCAAATTCAGAGACTAAATTTATTTTAAGGGGGGTGTGTGTAACACCCTGCACCATGACACATATATTACTATACACATATCACACTTATCATGATAACACATGTCACATAAGTTCTATGCACACATAGGACCACTTATATACACATATGTTAATCTGATCATTAACATAACTTTAGAAAGACACCAATGAAGATGTAGAAAAAAACTATGAGTGAAACTTATACCTTTGGATAAGCACGTAAGTCTAGACTCCTACGCAATAAATGGCAAGAGAAATAGACACCAAATAAAAAATTAAAGGTAATTTACTAAGCAAGAAAAAAAAGGTCAGGGGCATAACAAGTTCTGAAGCTGTCCTAGACAAATGACACACTTTATAAATAAATAAGTATCAATCCCATAGAAATCACCCTATAAATAATATATTCTTGGAAATATCTATGAGTCTACTTTCTAATGTAACAAATGGTGAATGAATTGAAATTCCCTAGAAGAAGTTATGATAATTTTTCTATGAAGTATCTATGTAGTCTGGTATGGTCTGAATCAATAGATTTTGAAATAACTTTAAAAATATACCAATAAAAATGTAGAACGAATTAGATATCAAACTATATATTTTTTAAAAGGTATTGAAGTCTAGTTTCCATAAAAAAAAAAGGTAAGTGAATATGAGTTTTGTAGAGAAAATTATGACCATTTTTCCATCGGGTGTTTGTACTAGTAAAATTCTAGCGGGATGACGTCATATAAGCGGAAAATTCTGTATAACCGTGATTTTTACAAAATTTTAAGGAATTTTTTACTAGAAACCTACCTAAACACGAAATTAGGAGATTAAAGTTGATATTTAGGCCTATATAAACATAGAAATTCATAAGAAAAATGACTTTTTGAAGAACTTTGCAAGTTTAAGGATTTTAAAGAAAGAACAAGAGAGAAAGCTAGGTTTTGTATGAGATTTTGAGATTTTTGAAGAAAGAATTGGAAGCTTCAATTTTGGACCAAAAGGTAAATAAACAATAACACTTCTACATCATTTTGATTGTTCTTAGTTTCTTAGAATCGTTCTTATTCAGTTTTGCTACGAACAATGAAGGTTTTTGCTTTGATTAGGTTATTAGAAAATGGTTTTGTAAAA
>JAOXJP010136973.1:0-13451 GCA_025762735.1 Platanus orientalis | reverse complement strand
GAGAGAGTGTGTGTGTGTAGACCATTGGATCAAAACGAATCCAACAGTCTACACCCTATCTCTTTATCATATAAAAAGTTTTAAAATTTTTAATATTCGGATATCTGTTAGCTGAATATCTGATTATATCCGATATCCATTTATAATGATTGTATATGTCCAATTATTATGTGATATCCAATAAACTTAACAAATGCGAATTCGAACATGGTTTTCAAATATCCACTCAGATAATAATTGAATTCGGATATACATGACAAATAAATGAGCCAAATTCAGATGTACTACTATTTGTATTGAATCCGACTCATTTGCATCCCTAATATCATGGCCCATTGTTACTTAGTCAATCAAAACTATGTTTTCCCCCACTTTAGCATTAGAGCATAAAGAACAAAACCATAGTACTCATTCACGTAACGGGATCTTTGTTCCCTCGTTTTATTCTTTCCTTAAAAATAATTTCCAAATGTAGTTATATTTGTTCACAAATGGCCTTACTTCAAACCTTCGAATGCAATAATTCTACTATTCTTTACCTTTCACTCTAACACAAAGTGATATATTCTCCTAAATCCTAAACCAATATACTAACAATCAATACAAAAGGTGATATTCATGTATGGGAAGAAAACCAAAGGCATCACAAGGAATTTTAGGATGATTAGGAGAGAGAGGGAAATGTAGAAAGAGATATTAGATTTGGTGGCCTTAGGGTATAAAAAAAAACATTTAAACTTATTGACAGATTTGGGTAATATTTCGGGCATATTTATCCCTTTTTTTTTACAATTTTACCCTTAAGAAATCTAATTTGGGTAATATTTTGAATTACTTCATTATTTAGCAAATTTGACAAACTTTTGATACAACTTGGCAAAAAATCCTATTTATTTATTATTATTATTATTATTGAGGGGGGTGTTTCCCCTTTCTTTTTTTTGGTTGAAAGATCATAGAGAATGAAGGAGCAAAATGGATGAACAAAGTGTGAGTTAAAGTATGTGGGTATTTTGGCCTTTCTAAAAAGGGTTAAATTGGTCCAATGATGATATTCATGTGCTTATGAGTTACATTATTTGCAAGGTTCTCTTGATTGGTTGACACCAAGTTGCATGTTCAATTATAGAAGTCTTGGATTCTAAGCAATAATTTATCAAGATATCAATGCACATGACGCAAGAGAAGTTGATTTCTATCCTAATAAAAAATTATAAAGCTTCTTTATCAACCATGGTTAGAATTCTAGGTTTGAGGTTGCCTTTTTTGCCCCTAATGAAAGTGATTTAGAAAGCACGTTATTCTTATGTGCGAATGTGCAAACCAAGTTGGAATTCAGCAGATTCATGGCATACACAAGTAGGTATGACAACACATTTGTATTTTCAGTGTGTTTTCTAAATGGGTTTCCTTTCCTCTTAATAAATCATTAAAAAAATATTTGTTTACAATTATAGTTTAATTATAGACATATAGTTTAATGGCCAGTGGTCAACTGCCTTTGATGGTGTTCCCATATGTAATTATGTAAAGCTGCGTTTTGTTGCCACTTAGAATGAAATCATTTCATTTTAAAATTTGAACGCGTAGGGTGATGCTTCAAGATGGACTAATCCTGAATTATAGCGGTTAACTATTAAAAATTAGAAATAAGGTCATTTCAGGTGTTTTTCAAATGAATTCATTTTTATTATATATTCACATTTCGGTGATGGATGGAGAAAAGTCCATTTTCTTGTATACGCAAATAAAGAGAAATGGTTTCATTCCATGTAACAACCAAACACAGCATTAAAGAAACTGATGTGAACACTACAAGTAGCCCCCCCCAGATTTCGTGCACACAAAAGACATGTACAAGTTGTGTGCATGGACCGGGGGCAGACACATCAACGCTGAGAAGTGATAAGCGCACCCCAAAAAGTGTAAATTACTTTTCAGTACTGATGTGTCGGTCTCGTGGTCCATGCACACAATTTGCGCACATTTTTTGTGTTCACAAAATCCAGGCTCAATAGGTAGCATCCTTTGTTTCTAAGTCAAGGTCCTGTAGGGAGGACCTAAGGTGAGACTGCCTTTGAAAATCATTAGACTAGACTAAGTGATGGATCTAGCAAAACAATAAATGCCTTTTCGTGGACTCCGGATCATCTACAAAAGAAATTGATGTAGATTAATGTGAAGCCTTTCTCATAATGGGACACACATAAAAAAATTAAAACTTCAACCAAATTTGGGTGGGGAAGTTTTAAATTATTGTATGTTTTGTGCAGGCACTTGTTACTCATTAATACCGTTTAACATTGTAGAGAATCCTAACTCCCTTTTGTGATGTCATTCTTGTTTGTCCCAAATGTTTAAGACTAGGGGGCAATGGCATAGGCAGCTAGGTTGCTAGATCATAAGTACTGAACCAGGGGAGTTGAGACTAGGACAATGCCAAGGGTCTAAAGTATCTTTAAGGCAATGATTTTATGAAGAAGCCAAGCCTAAGCCCATGTTAAAACTAAGGCATTTAATGTCATTTAAAATGTAATTTAAAACATTCCATTAACATGGCAATTAATACCATTTAAGAATTCCATTAACAATTCATTAATTACCTTTTTAAATTAGTTGTTTTCAAAATTGTCTTTCATTTGTTTAGTCCTACATTGGTTAGAATCAAAAACATTGTACAGTATATAAGTTCGTACTTTCCATTACTTTTGTGTATTTTGAGAGACTCGTACTCTTTTTCTGGGCTACTACAGTGTAGCAAGGTGCTGCACCTTGCGCACATGCACACGGACACAGGCACGGGCATGAGTGTGAGTAAGGACTTGGGCACAAGGGCACTTGAGACGCACTTCACACGTGTGCATCGTCGTGAGTTGCATTAGGGTCGCAAGATTCCTTTTCGACATCTTAGATGGGTTCTTCTAGAACTAAGTTAGTCGTTGGAAAATGTTCAAACTTGAATCAGTGCACAAATGACCTAGTGAAGGAATGAACTAGAAAAGTGTGCAAAAGTGTTGAAGTGCACAACTGAGAAGGCTCAAAGATGGACAAATGAGATGAACAAACTCCACTCGCCACATACTGGAGTGCGTGAATGAAAAGTTCTAAGTCCATTCGCCACAGACTAGACTCAAATGAACCAAAGTGCATGAAGAGATGGTCAGGGGTGCGCAAATGAGTTGGACCAGGTCAATTTGCCATAATTAAATGAGCGAATGAGCTGGACTAGGTCCATCAGCCATGACTAAGTGCACGAATGAGAATGACCAAGTTCATTCACCACAGGCTGTGCTCATTCGGGAAGGTTCAGAACGGAGCCAATCTTGCATCTGACGTAAGAAAAAGCCCATGCCAAAGTTAGTAAAACTCTATTCACCCATTCCTGGGCTGAATGAGGACTAATAAGAGGTTGACACCTTATGGAGAGTTGGTGGAAGACCTCTTCCACTATAAAAAAGGGCCCTTGGGCTCCCAAGTGGAATATAAGACAAAAAATCTGAGAGCAACCCGAGAATAAGAAGGCAAAGAAGAAGAAAAAGAAGAATAAGGTGGTGAATGAGGGTCTTTAGCTTCTCTCACCTCCTTCTCTCTTAGATATGTGTTGTAAAACACATATTTCTTCAAGCCTATGGATTTACATCTCTCTTGTAATGCCTCATTGAGTTTGGAATTCACCTCAACCAAGTGTTGAAGTGTTCACCTTAGTGAACCTCTACAAGGTTTGATGGAGAAACCATGGTCTTCTTAACTCGGTTCTCATATATGTTAATCAACTTGATAAGGGGACACTATGCCGAATTTTTTGAAAAAATTTCGACTTGTCAAAATCGGACATTTTTGAACACCCGACTCTTTAAAGAGCAATAAATTATAAGGGGAGGTATCCTACGTCTTTGTTGAGCCGTGCAAGCTCATGAAAAAGACAAGAAATTGATTCCGAGCTTAGTTGTATCCCGGAGGTAGCTTGATATGCTCCCTTACACAATCTTATGGGAGGCATTGACTATCTTCAAGAAACGCATAAAATAACACCTTTATGTCTTGGGTCACTCGATTTTAATTTTTATTAAATTAAAAGTACTTGACTTTAAGAATATGAAATTAACAAATTATTGAATTACAGATCTAATAGACCAAGAATAGCGAGCTCAATATCACGAGCCAAAGGATAAGAATGTAGGTTGGTTTGGTCTATTGCTTTTTCTTTGCGCCTATTTCGCTTTAAAAGGTTGGTTCATAAGTACAATCTTTTTAACTTCATGGTATACTTATGGATTGGCCACTTTCTATTGATTTTTTTTTTGGTCAAGTATCCAATCCACCCATGTTTTGTAAAATTACCCTAATTTTATGCACCCTCATGCACAAAACGGTTGAGTCACTTTGTAAGGTTAAATGCCTATTTGCCACATTCTCTAGTTTATAACCCAATACTCAAAAGAAATATCAAAATTTCTTCAATAACACTGATCAGCTAGTTAAGCAGCATCTACCAAAAAAGAAGAAGAAGAAAAGCTAGTTAAGCAGTAAATAATAGTTACGCTGATTTATAGCCTCTTTGGCAGCCACCTGTAATGTAATCATTTCATTTGAGTTTCTCTAAGGCATTTGTAGCCATGTGATGATAGTTTTTAATGAACTCATTGAAATTTATATAGATTTGTTAACTACAAATAGAAATGAAGTCATCTTAGGTTTTTCTATAAGATGAAAAATGAAATGACTTATGTTATCAAGCACAAATGATGACTGCAAATTTGAATGAATTCATTACAAACCATCCTATTGGGCTGCAAAAGCCTTGAAAAACTCAAATGAAATGATGTCACTACAGGTGGCTGCCAAACACAGCCTTAATCAATGATAAAAACTGAAAAACTGGTTAGTAAAAACAAAAATTTAAAGCCAGGGAAATCTACATGTTTTACCCCCAAAGAGTCCTCTCCTGCCAGCAGATAATCTACCAGCACAAGAAACGTACATGTGCCCCCCAAAAGTGAAGGTATCCTACAAATATTCATCATGAATATGAAGCAAAAGAGTCGTGTACCTCTTGTCTGTATTTTTCTTTTTTTAAAGCTTATTAAAAAAAAAGTTGCAGTTTTTGTGATAGAAACTGATCACCAGAATGTGGGCTTGGATTATGTGAAAACAAATCTTGTGAGAACTGTGAAAACGGCGCCAGAGGAGCTGACAAATCACTTTTTAGAGGGCACTTATCACTTTTTGGTGCTGATGTGTCCATACCCTAATGCCGTTTTCACAAGATTCATTCTCACCTAATTTTTAGTGCCAGAAGGCAAATGCCAATGTTAAAAGCATAAAACAACACTCCATATTTTATGCACACAAATTCTGTGCATAATTCATGTTCATAGGCACGTGAACACTCGCGTCAGCATTGAAAAGTGATAAACATGCACCCCAAAAAATGCATGTCACTTTTCAATGCTGAAATGAGTGTTCTCAGCCCCGACATGCATTGTACACAGCTCTTATGTTCACAAAAGCCAAGCCGATTAAAAAGATATTCAATTTAAAAATTATAATACCCACAAAAAGTACAAAAATCGAATATTCATCACGTATCAACTTGTAAAATAATAATAATAATAAATCAGAGAATGATTGTCTGTTTTGAGACAGACCTCTAAAGGCATGATTGATTGACATATGCTGTGTTATGCTTTTTAATGATCATGTACTTTTTGAACTGAACACTTTTTCTAACCCTTTTACCACCCACCAAAACAACCAATGAGAATAAAAAATGCTCACCTTAACTAAGGTTAACTGGAGCACCTGTTAGGCGGCGGGCACATCACTGCCAGAAAGTGAATATGTGCTTCTCAAAAAGTGCAAATCACTTTTTGATGCTGAGGTATCCACCCCTGATAGGGTGCGGAGGTTGGTGTTAGTTAAGGTGAGCATTCATAAACTGAGCCCCAAAACAACATGCCTTTTTATAATTAATTCATCATATACACTACGGAGGCATTTTTATCACAGAACATTTGCTTCGTAAAAAATCACATATCCACCCCTAGTGATTGTTACAGGATTAGTTCAGGAAACATCAAAACATCATCACAGAGGACCCCAAGTGGTAACAGAGGCTCACTTATACTGTCCCTTTACATTTGTAATCCGGCTGGGTAGAAGCTGAGCTTGCATTTGCCTATCAGAAATATTGGGTCAGATCATGAATTTGGACGAATTGGGCTATAGAAGTTTGGTCTGGGTTGAGTTTAAGCTTGGATTCTTGGCCCAAAGCAATGTTCGGGTTGATCTCAAGTAGGCCTTAGCCCAGTCAGAATCACCCGGCTTGACGCGGTCAGAACTATAATTTATTTTATCTATAATAGATTTTGAATTTTATATGCTATATTATATATTTATATAATATTAACAATATAAGGCAATCCTAATAATAAGCGTAGCAAAGGTGTCTTTATAAAACAAATGTTCTGTAATTAAAACTGATGTAACCATTTGTGACACTAATAGGTGATGTGTTTTTGAATTTGGTACTCTTTTGGAGGTTTTGTGAAATGAAAGCCTTTTAGATACTTTTGACCGAGCCTGGCTTTTGTGCACACGGATCAAGGGCAGAAACATCAGTGCCGAAAAGTGATTTACACTTTTTTGGGGGTGCTTATCACTTTTTGACACTGATGTTCCGGTCCCTTGGTCTGCATGCAGGCATTGAACACGGATTTTGTATGTACAAAATCCAGACCGCTTTTAACACTATACATACCTCGTGTCTGGCCATGGTGGGGTTAATTTGGATAACCAAAACTCGGCCTAAAGCCCATTGTTTTTTCATGGGCTGACTATATCAGGTTGAGCTTGGGCATGGATCGAGTTTGGGCTCATGCATTGGGCTCAGATGTCTTTAGCCCAGTCCAACCAGGACCAGCTCGATATCCAGCCCTAATTTACGAGCCCAAACGGAACAACGTTCATAAATGAAAGTCCGTGACAACAACAGAACGTGACGGGCTGGGCTGAAAACTCGCCAATACAGGCCCGCCCCGAAAACTCCATTGCCTGCTCCACCTATAGAGCGCCAGTGATCGTGAGAAGGAAACCCTAGATTTCCTGAAACTATTGCATTTGGCTCTGGGATTCTCCTCACTTCTTGTTGTTGGTCAGTTTTTTTTTCCAGAAATCATTGAAGACTGAAGCTCTTAGAAAGCCTCTTTAGTACTCCTTTCTCAATATGTCTGGAGAAGAGGAAGAAAATGCTGCAGAGCTGAAGATCGGAGATGGTAAACATGTTCTTTCTTTCTTTATTATTATTATTATTTTAAAGTGCCATGGGAGTGTGATTTCTATTTTCGCATCGGATAGGGAGAATGTGTTTGTTCTTGTGATTACGCTTGAACAACTGTTCTGGTTGAGAACTAATTGCTTTACCATTAAAGAAAAGAAAAAATAACTACTTGCCAATTACTTGGTGTTTATTTAATTTCATTTTTTCTCTTCTTGCTCTGAGAATCCCTCTCAGATGCAAGCCCTGCCCTTTGCCAATGCAAGCCATACCCCAGCTTTCCATAACAGCCATTAGGACTTGGTCTCAATTCAGCTTTCCAAGCGAAATCCTTTATCCCTCGCCATTCTTACTCCACCATTCTTCCCCGGCTATCATCAGATCTTAATAAACCAAGAAGATAGGGATGCCCCTTGTCTCCAAAACAATATTTGCTCAAATCCGAAAATCCAAACCCAGTAAAAGATCAATTCTGTCAGGTGGTCCAGCAGGGAAGAGAGTAGAAAGCATGGAATTAGAAGAAATAATAATGGAGATGAGCAAGTTATGGATGCAAGAACCGGGAGCATAGACAGTGGAGAATGATAGGAACTTGGACTCATCCAAATGGTCAATGTTCTTAATGGAAAACTATTGTTTTAGAAACACTATGATCAGCAGGCCTTTTTAAATGTGCTATTTATAGTATGGAACTTGAAATTAGAAATTGCAATACAGAAGATGGAGAAGGATTTTCTTGTTTTAATTTCATCAAAAGATGGTTTACTAAAGCGTGCTATTGTGCTAGGATTGGCAATGAGCTGAGCTTGAGCCTCCAATTAAGCTCGTTTAGCCAAACGAGCTTGAGCCGAGCTGCATTAGGCTTAGCTCACTAAAAACTCCGCTCGTTAAGGTTTTTTTTTTTCTCTCTCTCTCTCTCTCTATATATATATATATATACACACACTAGAGTATATTACATATCATATTTACATGAGAAAAAAAAAAATAAATGATAGAAAACAAGTTTGTATTTACAAAAGAAGCATATGTTGATGTCAAGGTGCTGATGTCTATAACATTATTAAGTAAATGCCATTTAAAATAAATTTTTTATCTGTTAAAATATCTAGGAGACCAAAATGACTATGTGATCGTATCATATCAAAAAAGTTGATAGCATTGACATAACTTTTTGAAATTTTTTGTATTCCTTGTGTTTTGAATTTGACGTCTCTTGGACACTTACTTTTTGACTTGAGCATTTAGCACTTTATTTAACTCTTTCAACCTCTTACACACCATGTGGTAGTCTGTGGTGGATCTAATAGTGAGCAGAGCTGAGCTTGAGATTTATTTTTGTGTGATGAGCCGTAGCTGTGATGGGCAAAGCTCAGTTTAGTTCGGCTTGTTGCCACCCCTATATTGTACCATACTAATCTCCTTGGTCATTCATGAAAACCTTAGTATTATTAGAGAAATGGAAGCTTGACATTGGTTTGGAGTAGCTGGAATTCAAAGAGTTAGAGTTTTGGATTCAAATCATCAAACTGCCATTTGAATACTCATGGAGGCAGCATGTAAAACCAACAGTCAATGATTGAGAGCCGGTTGTCGGGTCGACATAGAGGACTATATACCAAGGATGGAAAATACCTTTTAATCAAGGTGGGGATTGATCTTCGTGAACCCTTGAAATCAAATATTTTTAAATTAAAAAAAGGTAAAGCTTTGATTCATCTAGCCCTAAGGTATGAATAACTTCTAATGTCTTGTTATTATTGTAGATTGTTAGGGCATGAAGATAAAGACTGTATTAGCAAGTATGTAGATTGGGTGGAGCACCTCAATGAAAAAGAAATATAGTGGCAAAGAGGATATGGCAACTGTGTGTGGGATGAATCACTAATAAAATTCTATCCATTCAAATGTTAGCAAAATCAAAGAGGATTGAGATGTCCTCATCTACTTTTCATCAACATTCGGATTGGGGCAAACTTAGGTTAAGTATAGCCGGGAACGGTGGGAGAAGCATCTTACTAGTTAGTTAGAGATGGAGCAAACTCTTGCTACTAAGTAAAATTGAGATATACTCATTGGGGCTGACTCAACTCACCAAGGTCCGAGCCAGAGTTTCAATAATTGTGTCAACTCTGTCAACAAATTTTAGAAGTATGCGTCTAAGGACCGCCCAAAGCCGATGAATGAGAATCAAGGAGATAAATCAGCTATGGTAGCCTCTCCAATGTTATATCGAAATCTTGAACCAATATGAACAAAGAAAATATTAAATGAGTGAAATTTATAGACGGAAGTATGTAGATTATGGATGCAAAGTGAGCTATCTGTGCAAAAGAAATCAACTATAGGGGAGTAAAGGTTGGCTTGGAAATGGAAAAGGGGAAGATGAGAGAAGAACACAAAAGATTAATTGAGAACATTAATGAGGACTAGGCTGATGGTAACTGGGGAATAAAGGTCAACCCCAAAATGGAAAAGAGGAAGATGAGAGAAGAACACAAATAGGACCAATGGAGGAAAGGGCATAGATATCACTAAATGCCCAAAGAAATGTATTGTTTTTTCAAATCCAATATTTGTTAGTCAAAAACATTAATGAGAAGCTGGGCTTACACTATTATGGTACCGAAAAAAAAGATAACGTTAGTGTGATGTAGGATATGCCAAACTTGGATGCCAAACTAATGTGGGGCAATCTAGGCTTGTATATCTTGCTTAAGTAGGCCCAATTTAAATATACAGAAGCTTATGATAGATTAGAATAAGTCAAGAATTCAATAAATTCATCCCTAAATAATATCAACGTAGAAAGAAAATTGAGAAGAGGATTAGGGAATTGAATTAGAGGAAATAAAATATGAAAAGAAGGAGAAAGAATTAGAAAGAGGGTTGTTGTAGGGTTTCTAGAATTTCTAGGTAGAACCCACAAAATTATCAAAATGCCTCTATTGACGCATTAACATTTTTCCAACATTTACAGGTGTTTATATGGTCCTAAGAGTGATCTCCATACCAAATTTGACCTTATTCTTACGTGTATAAGTATATTAAAAAGTTAGGTTTACTAGTCAACAGTGTTTGTTGAAGAAGATACATAAAATAGTGAAGAAACTTTGATCAAGAATTTGATCAGAACAACGAGAAATTAAGAGAGGTTTGGAAGAGGAGTGGATGGGGAGAAAAATCCTAAAAGAAAAGAAGGAACAAGGGGAAGAACAGTGTGGGAGCGATTTTATTGTTTTATAAACCCATAAAACTTTGTTGAATATAAAGATGGGTGCTTAAAACTAATGAATAAGAAAATTTAGAATGGAGAACTAAAAGGAATTTAATGGACTATATTGAGGGTAAGGTGGAGAACTTAACCTAATAAAACAGTCACTAGAATACCTTCAACTTGATGGTGCGATTTGGCTTCAAATTGGTCTTTGAAGATCCAACTGATGGTTGGTGTATTGGGTCTCTTTAAGTCTGATTTCCAACAACAAAATAAAATGGAACGATGGAGTTGATGATTGGAGATATGGAAGCAAGGAGATATGTAGGGGTGGCAATGAGCCGAGCTTTGCCCAACTCAGCTCATACTCGTCACACAAAAATAAAGCTCAGGCTTGTCATAAGCCGAAGGAGTGAGCTTGGTTATGCTCGCTATTTAATCCACCGCAGACTGCCACAAGGTGTGTATGGGGTTGAAATAGTCAAATAAAATGCTAAGTGCTCAAGTCAAAAGCAAGTGTCTAATAAATAAAGAGGTGCCAAATTCAAAACACAAGGAATACAAAAAATTTCAAAAATTTATTTATCAGTACTATCAACTGTTTTGGTATGATACGATCACACAATCATTTTGGTTTCCTAGCTATTTTAATTGATAAAAAAACTATTTTAAATGTTCTTAATAAATGTTATAGATGTCAGTACCTTGATAGCGACGTTTGTTATTTTGTAAATACAAACTTTCTATCATTTATTTATTGTCTTTTTCTCATATAAGTATGATATGTAATGTACTATATATTATATTTATTTATGTCTTAATATCTATCTATCTATATATATCTGTATATATATAAGAAACCCTAACGAGCCTAGCTTTTAGTGAGCGACGGCTAATGCTCAGGCTCATTTCGTTAAACGAGCTTAATTGGAGGCTCAGGCTCAGCTCGTGATGAGTTGAGCTGAGCAAGCTCTAGAGATACAGAGGAAAAAAGAGATTAGAAGAGAATAAAAGGTAGGAGAATAAGAAGTGGATGTCGTTGACCATGAGGTTGGGGCTTACTCTGTTTCTGCCAGATGTAGGGTTAAATTGAATAATGATGAATGGGTGTTTGTGGGTGTTTATGGCCCTAATGGAAGATCAGAGGTGGATGAATTTTTGCAGGAGCTGGACGATGTTAAGGCCCATTGGGATTTGCCATGGTGTATAGGGGGGACTTCAATCTGATCAGATTTTCCTCGAAGAGGTTAGGAGGTGGTTGGTATGATTCTGGGATGTGGAAGTTTGGGGAGTTCATTGATAGATGGCATCTTATTGATATTCCTCTAAAAGGGGCTAGGTTTACTTGGTCCAATCTTCAACTGAATGCCAGTTTGAGTAGAATTGATCACTTTCTGTTTTGCGGGGAGTGGGAGGATTTGTTCCCAGACTGCCTATAATCGGCTTTGTGTCATTCCACATTGGATCACACGCTAATTATGTTAGGTTGGAGTAAGCCTTTTGGGGGTCCTAAACCTTTCAAGTTTGAGGAGATGTGGTTTGCCGAGCCAGATTTTCTTGAGGTGGTCAATCAGGAATGAAATAAATTGGAGTTTTCGGGGAATCCAAGTAGAAGATTTTCCCTTAAGCTTAAATCTCTGAAGGGTCAGTTGAAAGACTGGAATAGGAATTTGGCCTTGTCTTAAAATGACTTTGGAGGTCTATAAGGGCAAAATTCGTGGGTTGGACTTGCTGGAGGAGACTAGGCAACTCTCCTTGGTGGAGAGGAGGGAGAGGGAGGAATTGAAGTTCTCAAAAATTGTGCTAATGGAGGAGACATTCTAGAGGTAGAAATCTCGGGTGAGTTGGTTAAAAGAAGGGGATCATAACACCAAATTTTTCCATAAGGTAGCCTCTTACAAGAATAAATCTAAAGATATCTTTGGTTTATTCTTGAATGGGAGGTGGACCCAGGACCAGGCGGAGATTAGAACGGGAATCGAGGAATTTTATGAAAAACTATACAAGGAAGATCAGTGGGTTCGGCTTGAGTTGGAGGGTATGGTGTTTGATCGGATATCTTCCCGTGAAAGAAGCATGATTGAGAGACGCTTTTCTGTTGAAGAAGTGTGGGCTGTTCTCTCAGGTATGAAAGGGGGGCCTGATGGTTTTTCGATCTCTTTCTTCTAGAGATGTTGGAATATTGTCAAGACGGATTTAATGGATGTCTTTGTTGAATTTTATTATTTAGAAGAGTTTTATGAGTATCTTAACGATACTTTTTTGGTTCCTCAAAAAAGTCATGAGGCTAAAGAGTCGAAGGACTTTCGCCCAATTAGCTTGTTAAGTAATATGTACAAGATCATTTCTAAAGTATTGGCGTCTAGGCTTAAATTGGTAATGGAAGGCTTAATTGCCCAGCCCCAGAGTGCGTTTATTGAAGAGCGCCAAATCTTGGATAGTGTTTTGATTGTCAATGAGTGTATTGAGGATTGTAGGCTTTCTAGGAGTAATGGCCTGATTTGCAAGTTGGATCTTGAAAAAGCCTATGATCATGTGAACTGTGAGTTTCTAGATTATATCTTGGGTAGAATGGGTTTTGGGGCAAAATGGCGAAGTTGGATGTTCTACTGCATTAGAACGGCAAAATTTTCGGTGTTGGTGCATGGGTCTACGGCGAGGTTTTTTCAGACCTCGAGGGGGTTGCAACAAGGAGATCCTCTTTCCCCCTTCCTTTTCATCATGGTTTCGGAAGTCTTAAACAAAATGATCACTAGGACAAAAGGGGGTTATATTCTAGGGTTTTTTATTGGGAGGGAAAGTAGTTGTAGGATTTCACATTTACAATTTGCGGGTGATACTATGATTTTTTGTGATGCAGATGCGATTCAATTAGGTTATTTGAGGTGTATTGTTGTTTGTTTTAAGGCTGTGTTGGGCTTAAAAATCAACTTGACAAAAAGTGAGATGTTTCCAATT
>JAOXJP010136962.1:0-13451 GCA_025762735.1 Platanus orientalis | reverse complement strand
ATTTTCACTTTTCGGCACTGATGTGTCCACCCCTGATGCAGGGCGGACCTTAGCCGTTCTTTAAGGGGGCACAGCAAAGACACCTATCTCGAGCTCTTCTATACACTTTATACAAAGGTTCAGCATAGTTTTCAAAAATCCTGTGTTCCTCTCCAGCCATGGGGACCACCAAATGGCTGGAATCCACAATCTCCAAATTTTCCTGATTGGGAAATATCCACGACAAACCCACTTCAAACAACAATGTTGACCATACCTCTTACGTGAAGAAGGGGCAATGGATAAGGATGTGATCAATCAATTCCAACGCTTCATGACAAAGGAAGCATATGTTGGGGAGAAAAAAACCTTTTTTTTGGAGGTTTTCTAAGGTGAGGATGCAGCCTTTAAGTGCTGTCCAAACAAAGAAAGACACCTTGGAGGGGCCTTTGCACTTCCAAAGAGACATCCACGAAAAGGAAGCCTTAACCCGGGGCCCAAACGATCGGTAGCAAGATTTCACCGAAAAAAAGTCATTGGCTTCAAGGGGTGATAAGGACATTCCAAACTTACCAGAGACACCGCAGAAGAGCTAAATCATTACTTTGGTTTCAGTAGAGGCCCACATGCTGTGCCACAGGCCCGGGACATTTTTGTGTCTTGTTTAGGATTTATTTTCATTAGTAGTAGTGTTTCTTTTATTTGGCTACACATTATTTGTGTTTCTTGTAGGGAATACATTTATGCAAAGTTATTTCTGTCCAGGATTGTCTAACAGAGAGTTTTTATGTCTTTTTTTTATATTGAGGGTATTTTTGATATATGTCATGGGTGTTTAGAGATATTTTGGTCCACATGGACTTGACTTGTAATAGCCCTAGGCGTGGAAGTCTATTTAAGACACCCACATGCCTAGGCTTCTCATGACTGGAATAAATCAAGTTTTTAATTTTAGTGCTCTCTTCTTCTTCTTCCTTGGACGTGAAGACTTGAATCCCAAAAACTTGGAAAGGAACTTGGTTTCCACCAAGTTTAACAGTGGTGGTGGAGACCATCTCCTTCCCTTTGGGTTAAAAGGATTTTATTCCTCACCTTTCTTCATTTTTTCTATTTTTTTCTATAATTTTTCATGTGAAATTTTCTGTTCACAAACTCTACCTCCACTCATAGATTTCATCACTGACAATTCGTTATTTAGAGTTTTCAAGATTCGTCAGTTGCAGCGTGTTTCTGACTCAAAAACGGATTAAAAGGTACCAAACTCCAATGTTTTACGATCGCCAGCAAGCCGAAATCTCGCCAGAAAGTCTGTCTGAGCGGAATACCTGCTGAGCCACAAAATCAGTGATTTTTCTTGAATTTTCTGGGGCTATTTTGCAAGTTTTGTTGGTATATTCCAATAAGAATAATCGAAAGGGGTTTGTTTTTGAGATTTGGAAGCATTTGGAGGAGTTTTAAAGCGGCAACAACAAGTTTGGTGTTTTCTGCTCTCACGGCTTATTCATTCTAACGCCAAGAGGGTTTTTTCTCAAAAACCCAATTCTGGTCCAACCGAACCAATGAACCAGGTCAGGCGACTGCACAATACAGGTAACCCAAAAAAAATCTGTTGACTAGATTTCGTGTCCCCTAGTCTTTTACATTAAACTTAGTGTTGATTTTCCTATATCTTTTGAATTGATTTAATTTTAGGCTTAGTCTTATTTCATTCATATTTTATTGGCTTAGTTTCGCACGCCTAGTATAGCTTTATTTATTTATTTGATGCTCTCATCACATAGCATAAGTAGGAATCTTGGTTATATTTTTTTACGATTGTTATCTAAACTTGATCTCCAAACACACACTTCACATCCTACATGCATGCTGCATCAAGGGGCCATCAGTGAGAACCTTCTTTATCGAGGCTAGATGGATATTATTTATGAATCCAAGCAGAGTGAGCATACCATCTACTTCCTAGTCATTAAGAAATCTTTTAAGTTGGACATTCCATCCAGAACCTTCACCCTCACTATCCCAATGGTCAGCCACAAGTGCTTCCCTATTAGATGTAATATTAAAAATAGTTGAGACTTCCAGTCATAGAGGTCTTGGGCAACACCATTTGTCTTCCCAAAAAAAGTGTGCTTCTCCCATTACCCATATCCATGGAAATAATCTCCTTAAAATGGTCAAACATAGCCATAATACCTTTCAAAAGCCTAACTCCATAAGGTCCTATAACCCTTCCAAGCTCCCATTTGTTGATAGATCCATATGTATCCACAATCACCTTCCTCCAAAAGATGTTTTCTTCAATCCCAAAGCATCACAGCCACTTCAGGAAAGCTTTATTAATATTTGTTATCCTTCATATCCCTAAACCACCAAGGTGCTTAGGTTTACAAACCTACTCCCAAGCCACCAAATGGAATTTTGTGTCCACTTTCCATCCCTCCCATAAAAAGTCCATTTGCATTTTTTTTCAATCAAATCCGCCACCGAGTTTGGAACAGTGAAAGAGACAAAAAAATAAGTAGGGAGGCTAGCAAACACATATTTAATTAGAGTCATCTTTCCTTACATACCTTTCCAACCGCCCAGCCGATTCCACACTCAATCAATAATTAGATTCCATACTACTTTCCGCTTGAAGGAAACACCGAGAGGGAGACCCAAATAAGAGGTAGGAAGGGAACCCAACTAACAGCCCAACACCTCCGCAAGATTCCTTAAGCTAGAAACCTACCCCACACCATTGATCCAACTTTTGGCTAAATTAACACGCAACCTTAACACTGCATCACAAGTGCAGCATTTGAGTGCAAGAGTTCTAACAAATTATGAGAGTATCATCAGCAAATTAAAGATGAGACACCTGAGTCCCGTTTCTGCAAACTGCAAAAACCTTCCAGAAGGCCACCCTAAAGAGCCTTGAAGAGGAGGGCACCCAATGCGTTAGCTACTAAAAGGAAAAGAAAAGGAGAAAGGAGATCACCTTGCCTCAATCCTCTTGAAGTCTCAAAATATCTAATTAGAGATTCGTTAACCATCACCAAAAAAGTCATCGTGCTATAACATTTCTTCATCTAATTCCTCAATCTTCACCAAAACCCTTCCTGTATAACATGTAATCCAAGAACTCCCAATTGACCCTGTCATAAGCCTTCTTAATATCCAACTAGCAAAGAGCTTTGGACATCCCACTTTTAAAATGGAATCAATACACTCATTGGCAATTAGCACACCGTCCAAAATTTGTCTTCCTCCCACAAAAGCTTGTTGAAAGAAAGAGAAAAATAGAGGGAAAAACACTTTTTAATCTATTTGCCAACAACTTGGATAAAATTTTATGTGCTACCCACAAGATTATTGGGTCTAAAGTCTTGAATCCTTTCCACCTCACTTTTCTTAGGGATAAGGGAAATGAAAGTCGCATTACTACCCTTGTCAAGGAATTCATTTTGATAAGAGTCTTCCAAAGATTTAATGAGGTCTTCCTTAGCCACCTCCCAACAAGATTTGTAAAAGGCCATAGAAAAGTCACCAGGCCCAACACCTTGTCTCCTTCAAATCCCCAAATTACATTCTTTATTTCCTCCTCCGAGAAGGGCCTCTCAAGCTATGCCCTATGTTGCTTGCACAACTGATTAAAGGGCACGCCGTTTAGCTTAGGGCTAACCACACTTGGATCAGTAAACAATTCCTCGAAAAAGGAAATGATGTGATCATGTATAGTAGGAAGATCATCCACAAGCACATCTCTTATCTTGAGTCACGAAATAGTATTCACATTCCTTTAGTAGGAAGCCATCTATAAAAGAATTTGATATTATTATCACCCTCCTTGAGCCATTATACTTTGGCTTTTTTCCTCTACTTAACTTCTTCTATCAAAGCCACCCTTTTAAGATCCTCTTTTGCCACATCTCAGCATGAAAACTCATCTCTAGAAAGACCCCTCTCCACTTCCAACTTATCCCACCAAGATATTTCTTCAAGTTTCAATCTTAGACGCTGCCCTAGCTTTCCATCAACCTGAAACTGATCCCACCAATCCTTAAATCATTCCCTCAAAGCCTAAATGCATCAACCACGTGTTTTCAAATTTAAAAGGACAGGAAAGAGTCAGGAGTTGCTTGCATTCAAAAATATAAGAGTGTGATCAGAGGTAAGCGGGCAAGGATTTCACCTTCAGAGATAGGAAAAGCCTCACCCCATTCTAGAGACAATAAATCTATCCATCTTACTCATATTCGAGCAATTCTGAAGATTAGACCAAATGAAAATAGGACCTGCAAGAGGTAGTTCTCTCAAACTCATTTTGTCTAAAGTTTGAAAAGTACCTCATGCCTCTAGAAAGGCGAGCTACCCCACTTTCTTCAAGATTGTGAACTTCATTGAAGTCTACCCAATACACAACAGCCCATTCCAGGCATGTTTGCCACTTTCAAGCTCATCAAGTAAACCTTTGAATAAAGTGCCATCAGCGGATCCGTAGACACCAGTGATAACCCATCCCTTATTCGACCTACAAAGGCAACCTTTAATGGAACCTGAATATGAGCTAATTGCATAATTTCTACCAGAACTCTCCCTACATCCCATATAACCCATATGCCACCAGAGTGATGCAGGAATTGATGGGAAACAGTTTCATATAATAAAATAGGAACTTAAAAAATTAAAAATATGCAAATTCAGGTCAGGGGCAAAACTGTAATTTTTCAAAAAATGGAAATACGAAAACACCCCTGACGGATGTCAGAAGGATCCCAAATTTTCCAGATCAGAAATAGCCCCTATAAGGTGTCTAGGGTTAAAATTTCATGAATTTTAGGTTAATATCCTAAGAGATATTGAATTTTGAAATTTTCAGGTTTAAGAAAATTCCCAAAAAATACAGAAATGTACCTCTGAAAATCTTCGATTAAACCCAAAATACTAGAAATTTTCGTATGTTGTTTGAGGGCTTTCGAAGCTTGATTAATGGAGAACAAAACCCAATAATCGAAACAAGAAAAGGGGATGTTCATAAGGAGCAATTTTAAGATATTCAAAAACCCAAAAAATTCTAGTTTAGAAAAAAGTAGAAAAGGAAGCAATGATACATCTAGCAAACACAGAAATTTAAAGAAGAAATGCTAATAGAAGTTGTGAAGTTCAATAGGAAATAGATAGATCAAAATACCAACTTGGTTCAGAACCTATTTCTCCCATTTCAACCACGATTCTGATTATAATAAAGAAGAGATTGTTGACTTCATGTAGGCAGATTTCTGCACCTCTGTTTTCAGCAATTGAATCTTTCGATCAAGATATTACAGCATCAAAGAAAATAGGAGGAAGGAGATATGAAAGAAGGTTTGAAGAAGATGGAAGAAAGGGCAAAGTTGGGTATCGTGGTTTTAGGAAAAGGGGAGAGAAAGGAGAAAGAGAGCGAGAATAATGATAAGAGAGAGGGAGAGAGACCATAAATGGGAGAGAGAAAATGTAAGAGAGAAAGATGGTATAGAAGGGGCCCACAACTAATTCAACTTAACTCAAAAACTTTTCTTTTATTCATTGTGTCGTAGGGAGGCATATTTTATAGGTGGCATTACATCCAAAAGAAAATAATTACTTTCAAAGAAAACAAACTATTAAAATAATATTATTTCCGCAACTTTTGACAACCCTTCAGTAATTTGATCATAACTTCAAATCACCTTGGAATTGCACAATCTTGGTCTCATTAGAAATGTAACTAAATAACCTATCTAATTACACCAAAATCAAGCCCAAAAAAATCAACTTTTGACCATAGAAAAATTGGGTTAAAAGTGAAAAATGAGATTACAACTAAAAACCCAAAAATCTAAGCCACACATGGCACTATTGGCCTTATTACAAAATAATTTGTCACCCCCCAATGTGCAATCCTAGGACTTCTTAGGCTTGGGCTTGAGCCTCCACGTGTACTTGAGATCCAGCCAAGTGATGAATGTTGCATTACAAAGGCTCCTTGAAAAGAAAGAAAAACTTCATCCAAGTTAGAAAAATGGCAGACCTCCCTCAGCAAACACTAGTTCATAGTCCCTAACTCCGTTTCTTGAAGAAGAATCACTTTTGTAACACCTTGCATTGTACTACAAGGGTAAAACTATAATTGTCTCATAAGGGTAAAATTGTCATTTCACATGTCTTAGACAAACCTAGACATGAGTTAGAATGAGTTGGTGGACCATTGGACCACTTAGATTTGACTTTGGAGACCCGAGGTGACGAAAAACTAAGAATTCAGCAAAAACCATTTGTGACCCAGTTAGTGTGATCAGTCACAACTTAAGGGGCACACTTCTCAGGTGTTTCAAATCCGGCTCGTGACCGGTAACAAACCCCATGATTGGTCACGCCGTGACCTATCACAAACCCCATGACTGATCACACCTAGAAATCCTGAAAAGTTCAGAAATTGCAATTTTTATACTTTTATGACATGACTTGCTTCCATTTGACCCCCACACATATGGGATCTCGTCTAAGACGACTCAAAACCCTATTTAGAGTTCATTTGGGTCATTTTGCCTCATTAGAACAAAGAAGTGAAGGCTTAGAGAGATTAGGGAAGTTCTTGAGCTAAGAGAGGGAGATTTTTCTCCAATTGAATAAGTTTCACTCCAAACTCCGAAAATCTTCAAGGTTCGCTCATTTTCTTCCTAGATCTTCATGTTTTATCTAATTTACACAAATTCTACATTATTTGACAGAGAATAAAATGAAAGGAAATGAGCTTCTTCTTCAAGATCTCTTTAGAAAATAGAAGGACAAAGTTGAGTAACTAGTTACACAAAGCTTACTCTGTTTTTTGTTGTTTTCAGGCTCTTAGAAGTTTTGTATTAGTAAAATCTTGAGTCCATGGATGTTTCCTCACTTGTTTGTAAAACCTTTTGTTAAGATCCTAAAAATCCTTTCATATAGTATAATTAGTGATGAGATTTTGCCATATTATGCTAGGATCTTAGAAATCCCTAATTTATATTATGGGAAAAAGTGGATTTGCATGCTATCTATATGTATTTCCTTGAAATGATGATTCACATGCATTGTGAATGTTTCTAAACTAAGATTCTATAACTCTATAGTTTCCATAAAAAATATTGATGGAAGATTTGCTTGATTTGTCATGAGTAGTATAATTATTTGAGTTGGTGATGATCATCTCTAAAATATATTGGTTAAGGATGATACTAGAAGACAATTATGAAGTATGTTGATATCCATGTAATGATACTAGCATGTTGATGTGTATGAATTACTTAGAAAACTCTATGGAATAATTCAAGTAAGAGATATGCTTAAAGATAGTGAATGATTGGATGACACATATAATAGAGTTGTTATCTAGACCATTGTTCATGCCATGTGTATAGGCTTTATGATGTTTGGAAATATATGTAGGGTTCTATCACTTCCCTCATTGATAAGGTTAAAGGATGATTTGTTTATGTTGCACATATTCTTGATTTTGCTAGCATATTTAAATCATAAAAATATGGTTGTCTCTTACATTATGATAGTGTACTATGCCAAGTAATGGTAAGACAAGGTACGATGGCTAAAAATGGACAAAATGTTAAATGAATAAAGGATAGGAAGAATGAAATAAGATAAGTGAGGGAAATAAAGACAAGTGACTAAATTAAGGGAGGCTCCACTATTGGGAGCTAAACGATGACTAGTGATAAGTGAGAAGAGAAAGTAACTAAGGTATTAAGGATTAAGAGTATGATGGTCCTCCCATTGTGGTGATAATGTAATGGTATGATAACCCTCACATTGGGGTAAGAATGCAATGGTATGATGGCCCTTCCACTGGGGTAAGAATGCAATAGTAAGATGGACCATCCATAGAGTAAAATGAAATAATGACCTTTCCATTGAGAATAGATCTCAATGGTGAAGTATGATAGCCCTTGTCATTGTGAAATAACACAATGTCCCAAGGTATGAAGTAATGCTAAAGGTTCCACTATTGAGAAACAAAAAGCATGTAGGAAGATAAGAAAAATTATAAGAAAATAATTTATGTCAAGAAGAAATGAAAAGTTCATAAGTTATATAAAGGAATAAAACGTCAAGATAAGAAACGGAAGCACAAAGCTTCAAAAGTAATGAAAGGTTCATAAACTATGTATGAATAAGTAATATGATGGCCCACCCATTGAGGTATAATTCAATGGTATGATGTACGTGATAGCCCTCCTATTAGGGAATGATGCAACGTATCAAAGAATAAGTAAAATAAAGGTCTCACCATTGGGGTAGAGAATAAACTATGATAATAAAATAGAAATGTTCATAAGATATGTAAAAAAAGTGAAATCGTATTAAGAATGAATGGAAAGATATGAGAAAAGAAAACGACAAGAAAATAAAGGAAAACATATGAGCTTTAAGGATAGAAAAGATTATGAGTCATGTAAAGAAAGAAAAGTATCAAGATAAGGAAATGGAAAAAAAAAATACATAAGTTTCTTAAGTAAGAAGTTCATGAGTTATGTAAGGAAAGAAAGTTATGTGAAAAGGAAAAGAGAGCACATATGCTATTAATGAAATATAAGTCCTCAATATGAATAAGAAAAAAAAAATGTTAAGAAATAAGTGATATCACGTACTTTTTAAAAAGAAAATCAAGGCCTATAAAATATGTATAAAAAGAAAAAAAATGCAGCCTTAAGAGAATGATAAGTGAAGACTAAAAGAAGAACAATGAAAATTATTGAAAGTGACAAGTGAAATTTGATAAAGTGACAAGTAGTAAAAGAATTTATGGGATGAAAATGCTAAGGATAATGATAAATAAGGGAAAAGAAACAATGTTGACCAAAACAAATGATAAGAGTTTATGAAAGCTATAATGTAAACAATAAATGCTGAAGTAAAAATGAATTTGTAATACATAAAGTTGATCTACATATGTCTCACAATGCCTATTGTCAGCTACTAAATGCTTAAAAATGATATATGTATACCTTGAAGTAGTTAACTTATGTTTATTCTTGTTGAGATGTGTAGGTCATGCATGGAAACCATTAGAAAATACTTGACAGGATGAAACTAAGTACCCCTACCATGAGGAGTTTGGGAAATGCTTACCATGTCATGGTATACTCATATTGCTATGCATATTGTCATGCATACATAATAGAAGAATGTCATGTATATGTAGAATCATGCATAGACATTAGAAGAATATCATGTATAAATAGAATCATGTACAATCATGCATATTGTCATGCATAGTTCCTACATGATGATGAGTATATAGTTGTAATATATATAGTTGTGATGAGTAGTAGATGATATATGTACACTAACACATGTCTACACGTTAGAAAATGGTATGTATTCTAAATGGAGATATATTCAGTATTTGATATATTCAGTATTTTTATATTAAAAGATTTGTATTGTATTCATCCGGTTTCTATACTATGTTTTGTGTACCTACTTACGAGCCGTAGATTTCACCCATCCATACCATTTTTCAGGAGAGGTTTAGTGCAAGTACACCATGTGGAGTTCCAAGAGGTTTGAAGGTAGGCATGTGGCAACTGCTTTCTTTTTGTTGCTTTCAGTTTACTTAGATCTTACTTTTTATTAGATGTTATTATTGGATTGTATTAAACTCGAAGTTATGTACTCAAGGATTACAGTTTCATGTTCAAATTGTTAGGATGGAAGACTAATGTTGTAAATGGTTTATGTTTATGGCTTATGTCTGCTACACCATTAAAATTATGATGTCAGTGATAAATTATTTTTATTCCACCGCTTATGTTGTATTAAGATTTAAGATTAATATCTATGTAACCCTACAGGTTAAGATAAAATGCAAAAGTGAAAAAAAAAAAAAAAAATTAAAGTGAATGGTCTATGGATTCGGATAATAGCAACCCAGATTCACTCTTAAATAGGGTTATGAAATTTGGGGTCATTACAACCTCAGTATTGAAAATACGCACCATTTCCTTAACCATAGCTCACTTCTCCCTATTTCCCAGACCCTTCACATTCCATGACAATATAAAAGTCGTCATCAGCTCACAAAGCAAAACCCAATAGGCTAATATGTTGGGGTCTTTGGAGGGCACAAGACCCAGCCATCAACCCATCCTTACCCACACGGCGGCCATTCTTCTCGTAGTTAATACCTGAGTTGAGATTCCTGGCTTCCCTGTGGAGTCAGGGTCGAGAACAAGTCCCTAGCTTGTCTTTCGACACCCTCAAATGGCATGCCCAAGAATTTACTCACCTCATCGATTATCTGGAAAACCCACGTCGATACCCCCAATAGTGGTTCATCTTGGTTTAACGCCATTACCAAATCCTTAAAACCTCTTCCTCGGTTACCACATTTAACAAACTCTCCAATAGTTGAACCATACTCTTTGTTATCTTACCCGCCAAGTTGTCCTCCACCGGGATCAAATTGCCCTCCTCCAGTTCGCTACACCCATCCTCCGAAGGCAGAGGCACAATTTGACCCCCCAGTTCAGAAACCCATTAAATATGCAAAATCGTTACCGTTAATGCAAGGAGGGATATCACTTACAAATCCAAGGTGAGAATATCCAAGGTGGATAGTTCTAGCAGCCGCATCGCCGCAGTGAGGTTGGAGTTCCCGCATCTCCGCTAGGTCCTCTAACCTTCCGGTGCCACTTATCGTGTCTTTTCATTCATCAAAGCTTCTTCTCTTCCTCAACATGCCAAAGTCTTCGTTCTAGATCCCCACCTTAGATGATTCCCCTCTTTCTAAAAGCCCCCCCCAGGAATTTTTTTGATACGACCACATGGGCCTTCATCATCACAGCCGCTTGAAGCGGGACCAGCCTGAGCCAACTAGAACTCAAGAACCCGTGCAAGTGACACCACTTTGCACTACTCACCCTACCCCCCTCCAAGGATTTGACCCTAGGTATTCCCCCCAAATTGACCAACATAAGATGGTTTAGATACCATTAGTTTTAGGTCACCTTCTAGTCCAACCTTCATAAAGATGTAGTCCCCACCATTTCCTTCCCCGTTGCCAAATTGAGTCTCGACCCAATCTCTGGTTCATATAACCACCCCTGGCTGGAAAACCCTTTCAGCCATTTGCAAAATCAACCCATGTGGAATCCTCCTCTAATCTAAATCCAAGTGGACCCATCGGCCAACTGAAAAGTCCTCGACTAGAAGACCCAAGGTCATCGCAACGTAAGCCAAGATGAGGGCCTTTTTGTTAATGTAACCCGACCTGAGTTTTCACTCCCACTTTTCTTAACCAACATTAAGAACCAAAGATGCCCTTGATCCTTGCGTTGAAGCCTAACATATGAAGGGGCATGATAGTCCCTAACTGAATCAATGGGGCCCTTCACTCCATCCCACCTCGACACATCCTCCCCTCAACTAGCGCATGCGTCAAACTCATCCATTACCGATTCAATATTTGAAACCGCCCCTGGTTTCAGAAAATCACAACTTGTCTTAGGGTTCTAACACATGATTGTAGGCGGCTTCCTCTACCGCCTAAACTCCCTTCCATCTGGAACGAAATCGTCGAATCCGGGAGGCCCTGCAAGTCATTGGCAAGTTCCACAATCACCTTATATCTCTTGTTTCGATCCTGAAACCATGAGTATCTGTAATATAAGTGCTAAATCGCAATGGCCTATCTTCATACGAACCCACCTGCAATCTTAGAGCCACAAGGACCAAGGGTCCACCTCCCAACAACCCCTACATGCCTTGCCTAACTCCACAGAAAATATTCATAGACTACTAATGGAAGGGAGGACGCTTGAGCCTCACCCACCTTTCCCGATTTAATCTCAACTGGGAAATGGGGCCAAAGAGCTTGCCTATAGGTAGCCCGCCCAGCGGTGGGACAAAATCATTGTCTTGTGTGTCCGCGAGGTTGCTAAGCGGCTTATGGAGAGCTTGAAAAAGAACAACGCCTATCTTCGAGGGTCATTTTCAAATGGTTTAGCCTCCTTCAGGTGAGTTGAACGAACCATCTACTCAAGCTCCCAAGA
This sequence comes from Platanus orientalis, assembly GCA_025762735.1. NCBI lineage: Eukaryota > Viridiplantae > Streptophyta > Magnoliopsida > Proteales > Platanaceae > Platanus > Platanus orientalis. The sequence goes on along the minus strand of JAOXJP010136962.1, from coordinate 1,428 downwards.
GCGAGCAGAATAGCCATCAATAGGTCTTTCAATCTAGTGACTAGCAAGGTCCTTAGGCAAAAGAATGGCATTAACTCTGATGAAATTTTCTCACGTGGTGAAGATGTCATCCATTCGGGTTGTATTGGGTTTGGTTGTTTTGTGACACTACATAAAATACCCCGGTTATCTTAAAGTGGATCAATAGGGACTAAGATCAACATTGAAGAGCTGATTGAATAAGTTTAGAGATCTAAGGCCAAGGCAACCCACAGTCCACTCTCTCAACACAAACCACTTTAGCCCAAAGATTAAGAGAATCTTGTCTACTAGTCCCCATTTTAGGACCCAATCACCCTTAGTACGAGGCCGGTTCGTTGGAGGTTTTTCCCTTCTATTGCGCAAAGGAAGTTGGGGATAATCTTGATCTTTAAACACAAACTGTTCACGACTCCGAGTTTCCATAGACACCCCAAAGTATGTTTCCAGCACATAGGCCAAATTTTCCCAACCCGAGCCATTCGATCCATTCATGACTAAGATTCACGATCCCCTACCCCTCCTAGGATTGTTTAAAATCTCAACATACCTTCCCCTCTGGTTTCAATGACGGTGAAGCAACAATACTTCGTCACCCTCATCTCTAGTGCAACCAAACTCCACTACATTGGAAACTTTAATGGCCAGACACAAAATAGAACATAACCAAGCAATGTTATTCACGTAGAAAGACCAAAGAGGATCTTCCACGGTGACGTTCCATCAACTTCATTGTCGGAGTTCTGCCAATAGCATCTAGCAAAATCTCGAATGTTCTACGTTCAACCTCAATAATCTTCCTCATAGCTCTAAATCATAACTGTTAGAATCAACAGTTTGAACGTGAGAAGGGAATCTGTGTGTGTGTGTGCGTGTGTGTGTGTATACAAGTAAATAATGATGGACGCATATTCATTGTCCAACCTTGTGTTCTCATTCTCCATATATATAAATATATATGTACGGATAAGGAATGCTAACATGCCCACTTTCAAGGGCATGTTAGATGCATGTCCAAGTCTGTTTTGGACTAAATTATCCATAGTTTTGTAGGATCTTAAAACGAATATTAGGGTATTTTGGTCATTTCAGCAGTCATCACTTGACTTCTAATTTCGGTTTTCCATTTTCCCGCTTCTTTCTCTTTTGTTCTTGATTGGTCTTTATTGGTCTCAGCACTATGAACAGCATCACTCCAGCGAAAAACAACCATTCAATCTTGAGAAATTTTTCCAATGAAGTAGGCATTTCCGCATCATCCTTGCTCTTTGCTGTTTCTGCCAATGGTAGATGTCTTCATACCCAAAAAGAAATTTCTAATTTCATAAAAAACAAGGGCGGCCCAGTGCACGAGGCTCCCGCTAATGCAGGGTCTGGGGAGGGCAAGATGTATGCAGCCTTACCCCCATT
>JAOXJP010136951.1:0-13451 GCA_025762735.1 Platanus orientalis | reverse complement strand
TCTATGATCCTAATAGAGTGAAAAATGAAATTTGTTTAATGTCCCATACAAAATCAATTTTCTTTTTTAAAACGAATCAAAACTAGTGAATAACGGTTGGAAATCCATTAAAAAAACCAAAATAATCTTTGCAAAACAAGTTTGGATCGGTTCTAGGAATCTATGACATTCAAAAATGAAGTTAGTATAGTGTCCCCTACCTTTTGGTTGATGCATAATTCCTTCTAAGTTTTGTTCTTCAGAAAAATTCCAAAATCTTTGCAAAACCTAGTTTTCCTCTTACTTTCTCTTCAAAATCCCTACTTTTGCAAAATTTCTTCAAAAGATCATCTTTCTTATAAGTTTCTATGTTTTTATAAGCTTAAATAGTAACCTTACTTTCCAATTTTGTGTTTAGGTAGGTCTCTAGTGAAAAAATCCTTAAAATTGTGCAAAAATCACAGTTCTACGAAATTTTCTACTTTAATGACGTCATCCCGCCAGAATTTTTTCAGCACAGATACCCGGTGGGAAAATAGTTATAAATTTTTTTACAAAACTCGGATTCACTCACTGTTTTTTTTTTTTTTGAAACTAGACTTCAAGAGCTTTCCAAATTCATAAGGCTTGCTCTTTAATTCATTCTACATTTTTATTGGTGTATTTTTAAAGTTACCTCAAAATCTATAAATTCGTACTATACCAGACAACATAGATACTTTTTGGAAAAATTGTCATAAGTTCTTCTAGGAAATTTCAATTCACTCATCATTTGTTGCATTGGAAAGTAGACTCAGAGATCTCTTCAAGCATATATTATTTGTTCCAACATTCAGATTAACATATGTGCATTTAAGTGATCTTATGTGTGTACAGAACTTATGTGACATGTGTTAGCATTCTAAGTGTGACATGTGTACAATAATATGTGTGTCATGGTGCGGGGTGTTACAATAGGTACCCTATCATATGCTTTCTCAAAGTCAGTAAAAACTAATCTTTCTTCTTCCTAAACTTTTCCATCAGTCTCTTATTAAGAATATAGTTATAGTTGTGATCTTCTTGGCATAAATCCAACCTCTTATCTTAGTCTATGCTCAATTACTCTCTCTTAAAGTTAAATTGTATGGCTTATTAGTTTCGTCCTACAATGGTTGCCCAAAAAAAAAAAAAGGTTTTACCCCACAATAATTGGTACAACCCTGAATATTCCCCATGTTTTTGGTAAATAAGCATGATGATGTTTTTCCTCCATTCATTTGGCTTTTTCCTAGTTCTAATGATCTCGTTAAACAACTTAACGAGGATAAGCCATCATCTCTCATGCATTTCGAAACCCCATGGAGGACCTTAATAATTTGGTTAAAAGAGGTTGGAGTTTGGTTAATTGAGGTTCCTTGTGTCTTATGGAGGAGGGCAATGTTGATCATCTTTTTTTTCAGTATATGGTTGTTCGGAAAGTGTGGAATTTCTTCCGATCTCAGGTGGGTGTTTCCTAGGTTTTTCCTTCCAATTTTAAAGATCTCATCTTCGAGTGGGGGTTGGTTCATCTAGAAAGGAGTCCCAAAGCTATATGGAGGCTCCTTCTAGGTGCCATTTGTTGGTGCATTTGGAAGGAAATAAATGGGAGATCTTTTGAGGGGCAGTTTCACTCCCAAGAGAACCTCTTTATGTCTATTTCGAATCTTCTGTTCGAGTGGTACTCTGTGAGAGATGATTTTGATGAGTCCTATTGGGTCTTGGTGTGGGTTGGGAATGATTCATTTTTAGTCTTTGGTCTGTTGGCCCATGATTTGTGATCTCTTGTTGTTTGTTTTTGGGTTTTGGGTCCGTTGGGGAGTCATTGCTTTGTGCTTTCTTTAGTTTTCCCTTTTGTTTCTTCTTATTTCCTTTGTTTGTTGGGTTCATTGGCTGTGTGATCTCTTTTCTCCTCATTCCTTTTGCTTTTTATGTGAATTTTATCTTTCAAAAAAAAAAAAAAACTTTTTCAGTTTTCACATTTTCTTAGACAATCAAATCCAATGAAGAGACCTATGGTCTTTGATCTCATCGACGCTATTGATTTCTTTTAAACCGTCATATCCTACATGATATTCATTTAATAAATTTTGTAAACAGGTCTTCTACCTTTCTTTAATCTCCTTGTCTTTTGCTATGAATCTTTAATACTCACTCTAAATGTATTGAACATGAATTAGATGTATCATGAAAAAAAAGAACTAGATCTCTTTGTTTCCTCTCTCTTGTTCCAGAATACTTAACTTATGAAAAAAGTGTAGCACCCTAAAGTTTAGTCCCACATTGCCCAGCCGTGAGGATTTCTGGGGCTTAATGAGGACACACACCTTACTCTACTGGATGTGTTTTTTGGAGAGGGCCCCTTATTGGGATGCTTGGAGAGAAAAGTCGGGTCAGGAGAGTGGCCATTCAGTTGGAACGCCTAGAACCGAACAATATCCAATAGGAGTGGGCTCAGGTCTTTATAATTGGTATCAAAGCCGATCAGTTGTGCTGTGGAGTAGAGCCCACATGAGCGTGCCCTTTAAGGGAGTAAATTGTAGAACCCCAAAGCTTAGTCCCACATTGCCTAGTTGTGAGGTTTTCTGGGGCTTACATGTGGACACACACCTTACTCTATTGGATGCATTTTTCAGGAGAGGGATCTTTGTTGGGACGCCTGAAGAGAAAAATTGGGGCAGGAGAGTGGCCCCTCAATTGGGATGCCCAAAACCGGACCATATCCAATAGGTGTGGGCCTAGGTCTTCATAGAAGGTCACCATATGTCTTAAATTTAGCTTGTTTAATGGTTTCTTAGCTTTTTTTTAGCACTTTTTTACCTTTTTAATTATTCTTTTCATTCCTAGTCTTTTGCCAAGCCATATAACAAGACCTCTTAGTTTTACTAGTTGTTTGAATTTTATCGCTCTACCCCCATTTTTTCTCTAGATGATTGTCATTTTTCCTTAGACTGTCCATGGTCTTCTTTTGCTACTCTTTTAAGTTTTAATGCAACTGGCCATTTCAATCCACATGCCATTAGCTTCTTCTCCCAATATTCATTTTCCCTCGTTTTTCAATCTCTCTAAATATCAATATATATATATTTTCTCATTTAACATACTACCATCTAGTTCTTGGACAATTAATCTCATGTTTCTTTTTTATCAATTTCTTACCATAAATATCCAAAACCAATAACTTATGTTGTGTGGTTAGACATTCTCCTAGGTTAAGATTACAATTCTTCCATGTTGCCTAAAATCTCCTAGTAAGAGAACAAATATATTTGGCTTTTATTTGCATTCCTGACATTGTTGTTCTTTAAGAAATAGAAAAAAAGGTGATGTCGAATCATCTTGTGAGGTGGATCTTGGGGAATGAGCTCTCGGAATGGTGTGTGGTGCTTGCCTTGGGATCTGCGGGGGGTATCTTGTGCGCATGGAATCCGGCGAGCGTTGCTAAGTCGAAGGAGATCATTGAAATTCACTCAATTTCTATAATGTTAAAGGATGTGGATCTTGGGCATGAGTGGATGTTTATAGGGGTGTACGGTTTTGCATCGACTACCACTAAAGAAGGTTTTTGTGAGGAGCTGAAAGCTTTGAAATCTAGATGGAGTAGGCCTTGGTGATCCTTGGTGATTGGGGGAGACTTCAATGTGATTCGGTATGCTTCTGAAAAAAGTCAGGGGGAAGGACCACCTACAATATAAGGGATTTTGAGAATTTTGTTTGCTTTGGAGGCCTTCGGGATGGCCCCCTCTGTAATGCTAAATTTACTTGGACTGATGGGTAGTTCAACCTTTTTTTGAGTAGGCTGGATAGGTTCTTTGTGATGGGTGACCGGGAGGAGTTTTAACCTCTTTTCTTCTAAGAGGTTTAACCGAAGCTTACCTCAGATCATTGGTTGGTGATGTTGCAGACTATGGGCTGAAGTTTTGGTCCTAAGCCTTTTTAGCTTGAAAATATGTGGACTACCCACCTGTCTTTTAAAGATCTGGTGATGTAGTACAATTCTTAAAAAAAATAAAGTAGAAGAGATTAAAAGAGAAGAAATAAATAGGAGAGAGAAAAAATCTCTTCACGTGGAGGAGCGAAGGAGAAGAGAAATAATAGAAGAAAAGAAGGGAGAGGCATGGGGGTGAGAGAAAGAGAGAGAGAGAGAGTCGTAGACTCAACTCACCAAAGAGAGAAAGGGCCCATGGCCACACATTCTAAAAGCACACAATTTAAGTCATAATAATTTACTCCCCTTTATTCCATACATTAAGACCTTAAATAGGTTTACAATGTTTGAAAATAAAATCATAATCCCTAAATCTAGAACTTTAATTGGACTAAATCTCCTAATATAGACAACTTTCCCAAAAGATAAGATTCAAAAAATATTAAAATGCTTGCTAGCTTGTCAACCATATCTTTTGGGTCCCACATGATAAAAACAAAAGAATCCTAATTAAACTCAATAGGCTGCACAACTTGGCATTGTGTGGGCCCCTCTAGATCTTTAAAAAAATTCCAAAATATTGGAATTATTGTGGTTGTTGACCAGCTCAATTTGTGGGGTCTGTTGTTGACTTTTGAGAGTTACAAGAAGGCAAATCATATGCTAGACGACCAGTCACTTTGTGGGACCCATCAATGATGTGGCAACCCATTAAAGATATCAAAATATCCTTAGATATGGACTGTATGACCAGCACTTAAAACACTTTTTTTTTTAAGTACTGAAAAACAGCTAAAACTATCCTAAACTTCAACTAAACCCTTGACTCAATTCCTAACAATATTACTCCAAAACATAAAATAGTACCCTAACTACTGGACATGACTTGGGGACTATCCATGGTCCTCAAGCTTCTTCTTTGCATAGAATGTTTCTGCATCATCTAGTGCACAAGTGGTGGAATGAGTGTTATGTGGGGGTTGGGGTGGTTACTGTTTTATGCATAAATTGGGGTATGTTAAAGTGAAGTTGATGGACCTTTGGCAATCTGAAGGCAAATATGGACAGATTGAATGAGGAGCTTATGCATATTGACAAAAGGGTGGAAGAGGATTTAGGTTGTTCGGAGGAGCTCAGATCTAGGCGTAGGGAGGTGGTGGCTTCGCTTGATAGATATATTAAAGCAGAGGAGATTCGTTGGCACCAAAAGACTAAGTCTAAATGGCTCAAGGAAGGGGATGGAAATACTAAGTTTTTTCATCAAGTGGCTAATGGAAAAATATGATTTCTAGTATCATGGTGGATGGTGAAGAGTTTATGGGGTTCGAGGAAATTTCCAACAAAGCTATCTCTTTTTTAAGAAAATTGTATAAAAAGGAGGATGGCCCTAGATCGATTATGGACAACCTTTTTGATGTACGCCTCCCGTTGGAGCAAGCAGGGGATCTTGAGGAGAAAGTTTGTAATGTCATATTTCTATGGATATTTCCAAAGCTCCCGGGCCTAATGGTTTCTCTATGTTGTTTTACCAAGCTTGTTGGGATACCATTAAAGATGATCTTATGAAGGTTTTATTTGAGTTCTTTGATTGAGGAGTTACTAGTAAAGTGATGAGATCCACGTTTTTGGTGTTGATTTCCAAAAAGGCGGGGGCCAGGAGTACGGGAGAATTTCGGCCCATTAACCTGGTGTGTAGTTTGTACAAAGTCATCTTTAAGGTGTTGTCTGCTCGGCTTAGGAGTGTTATGGGAGGGGTTGTCTCTTCCACCTGGAGTGCTTTCATACAGAGACAGTAGATTTTTTATAGTATTTTGATCACGAATGAGTATGTTGACTCGATGAAACGCGATGGGAGAAAAAATGTGGTTTGCAAGCTTGATATGGAGAAGGCATATAACAGGGTGGATTGGGACTTCCTTTTTTAGGTCCTCCAAAAGAAAGTCTTTGGTGTTAGGTGGATTTCCTAAATTAAGGGGTGTGTTTTGGAACCTTTCTTTTCGATCTTGGTGAATGGGGTTTCTAAGGGTCATTTTAATTCCTCGAGAGGCATTCGCCAAGGGGATCTGTTATCGCCCTTCTTATTCTCTCTCGTGGCGGATGGGTTGAGCGTCATTCTCAAGAAAGCTAAAGATTGGGCATTGTTGGCAGGTTGTATTATTAGTGACGATAAGATTGTGGTCTCCTATCTCTAATTTGTAGACGATACTATCATCTTCCTTAAGGCTGACAGGGATAACATTAGTAGGATGGCGATTTGTATGTAGATTTTTCAAGCGATCTCTAGGTTAAAGGTGAATTTGTTCAAGTCATGTATGGTGAGAATTAATGTTGAGGGCAACAGTCTATCTAGCCTTGTGGATGTGTTGGGGTGCAATGTGGGTACTTGGCTTATCAATTATCTGGGTATGCCGCCTAGTGGAAACCCTAAGACGGAGGTTTTTTGGGATCCCGTGGTGGAAAAGGTTTCTAAAAAGCTGGCGTATTGGAAGAGATCCTACATTTCCTTGGGCGGGAGAATTACTCTGATTAAAGCAGCTCTTTCTAACATTCCGGTGTATTATATGTCGTTATATAAGATGCCTTGTAAAGTGGTGAACATAATTGAAATATTCTAAATGGACTTTCTTTAGGAAGGTGGGAGGCAAAAGAATGATCATTTAGTGAACTAGAAGACTGTTGTAAATTCCAAGGCAAATGGTGGGTTGGGGTTGGGGAGAATCAAGGAGAGAAATGTGGCACTATTAGGTAATTGGTTGTGGAGATTTTGCATGGAGCACAAAAGTTTATGGCAATCTATCATCCTTAGTAGATATGGTTATGATGTAAATGGGTGGGACTGCAATCAAACTCTCCCTCGCTCCCATTTCTTATGCTGACAACACATTTCCTATGTAAGCCCTTCTTTTTCCCCCATACACGGTTTCTCATTGGTAATGGTCATAGAATTTGTTTTTGGAAAGATCTGTGGTGAGGTGAGTCCATGCTTGATGTTGCCTATCCTCATGTATTCCGCATAGCTTCGAAGAAGAATGCTACAGTGGTGGAGATCCTATCCCAAGGCCCTAACAAACTCTTCTGTCCCTATGCCTTCTATTGCTTTGGAGTGGGCTCCTCCTCTCGTGGGTATGCTGAAAGTTAATGTGGATGGTGCTTCTTTTGGTAATCCAGGGCTGGCTGGCTATGGTTGTGTGCTGCGGGACTCAGATGGTCAAATTATTTGGGTCAAGGCTGGTCCTATTGGAGTTTGGAATGCTGTGTTCGTGGAGGTCATGGTGATGTTGAAAGGGCTGAGACTTTTGAAGGCCAAGGATCTAAGAGATTGTATTGTGGAAGGTGACTCTATGACGATGTTTTCATGGGAGAAGGGGGGTGGTTGTGGCTCGTAGAGGTTGCATCATTTTATTGTTGAGATCAGGACCTTGGTGAGGGACCTTAATACTGTCTTATCTCATATTGCCTGTGCCCAAAATGCGGTAGCTGATAGTTGGGCAAAGTAGAGTGTGGATCACCAGTCGTCGTTTGAAGGGAACCATATGCCTATGTGATGTTGTAATCGTTTGGGCTTTTTTGGGTTGTTTTTGCAGCTGTATGGGCTGCCTGGTTTGTTCTGTTTTGTCTTGCCTTTCATTCTTTTATATATAGTCGTTATTCATAAAAAATAAAAAAAAAAGATTGTATGCCATTGCAAATTTTAGAATTGCATTTTCCGCTCATTTCTTTCTCCACATCGTGTCTTCCATATCCTTTATTGGATTTCCCTACATGCCATTGAAGTCACCTCCTAAAATGTTCTCACCCTTAGGAATTCCTTGAATTAATCTATCAATGTTTTCTCAAAATTGTTTCGTAACAGTTTTATCTAATCCTACTTGCTGTGCATGTGTACTAATTATGTTAATTAGCTTTTTTTTCTTCTAAAACAAGTTTAATTGATATTATCCTATCACCTATTCTTTTAACATATACAATCTTATCCTTTAGATCTTTATCTATTGTTATCCCTATCCCATTTCTTTTATTTTTCTCCCTAATAAAATTTTGCAGTCCCCTTCACAAGGTTCCGGCATTTTTTGTTAGATTACTTGGGAACCTGGAACAATGCTTACACACATCGTATTTTGTGTCTGATGTATGTACTCAAGTCTTTTTGGATACAGTTTGAATATTTTACTATGCCTGTATGTACAATTGTACATTGGCCAAATCACTTGGACTAAAACCACCTTGCTTATACCTCCAACTCTAGTGAAGGAATCATTCTTCAATGTAGATTTTCATTTGGATCCTTCATTCTCTTTCATTAGTAGCTCAAAAATCTATTCATTATGTTACTTTGAAACCTACAGTGCCTAATGAAGCAGATTTTGTGCTGGCACTACTCTTTTGAATGTATTTTTAGTACTTTTATCTATGACTGTATGTGTTACTTTGACTCTTTTGGTTGTATAATCACATTGTTCATCTAATGGATTTTTGAGAGTTAAATATTTCAATCTCTCGAATATTGATTTTAGATGAGTTTCTTATCATTATGCTTTCGATGTTTTATAGGATTTGTTGCTGGAGTAGCAATCTAGAAGAATTTGATGTCAAGTGAGGGTTTGATCCAATTATAGGGAAAGCAATACAAAGGTTGTTGTGAATCAGGTGGACAGAGGGAGAGTAGAGCGGTTAACATACTCTCAATAAAGAATTTACGGCCCATGAAAATGGTGCAGGGTATGTCTGTCAACACTTTGATGACCTCTGGAAACAGTGGAGTTTATGGATCCACTGCTCTATGGAGAAGTGAATACAGGTTTATGACCAAACCCCAGATGGCCTCTGCCAATGAAAGACAATCCCTTTGGCGCCAGTGTGTGCTGAGATTGTTCCCAACAAGTCACCCCATTAGATCACGACGAAAGGGGTTGAGGGCTGAAGCTGGTTGGTTTTTTAATAGGAGTGAACAAGGGATCAATGCAAGTTCAGAGCGTAGCGAGAGTGCGAATGAGGACATATTGATATTCTTTTTTCAGCTCGACTTAGCAACTCGAGTACAGGTTTGACATTCTACTTTCCGGTTCTTTATCTTTTTCTATGCCAAAGTGGCTTTGCAATTCTCTCTTTCATAGACCTTGACCAAGAACTGCCTGTTAATGAGGAAGTCTTATGTACAAGTAGAAGTTAGGAACTGAGACAATTTGGATGGTAGGGGTGGTTACCATAGACTAAAAATTGATCCAATCAGATGACTGTCAGATTCAATATATAAGTTCTTTTGGATGGACAGATAACATAATATTCTTGAAAAGGGTCAGTAGTATGGATGGCCATGATCATCCTCTTTATTCAGTTTTTGGTTTGAGAGATCTTCATGTTGGTTAGTGAGATTCAATATATCAGTCCAAGAAACCCTCGTTGTTCAGTTTTTGCTTTGTGAGATTTCTAGTTGGGACAACTGACCCACCCCACTCTCCATCACTTTGTCATCCATTAGTCCTTGTCTATCAGAGGGTTACTTGGACTCTTATTGATAAAGTAAGAGAGAAGGATAATGTACAAAGGAGAGCCTGGAGAAAGGCTGTTGAACCTTTTCTGAGAAGATGCCACGTGCACCCTTTCATGCTGATTAATCAGCAGTGGCATTAATTTCACAAAGAATATGCTCAAAAGAATCATTGGATGGATTCAATGTCTTTCTAGGCCCATTAATGATGCAAGCAAGTGTTGGAAAAAAAAACAAATGTGGCAGGTATCCATAGACCAGTTTTTTCTTTAAAGGAACTGAGTTACCAATGGAATTACTATCACAGTTACAACTTTAAGATAACTTTCAGTGTTTTCTTTTCTTGAAAGGTTTATCTTTGTGTCACCCGCCACTTTTACTTTCATTCAATCTCTGATTAGATTATTCTCTTGTAAAGTTATAGCTTTAAACAATTCGAATACCTAGCTCTTCTTCTCTAACAGTTTTTAATGTTGTGTCATCTACCCTTTTTATTGTGCTGTTCTGAAATGGCAGTGTGCTCTGAATTTGGAGCAGTATGAGATTGCACAGCAATTGAGGAACAAGCTTACTGAGGTAACATTATTGAACTCTCATGTTAGTAAAATACGTTGTGATATGTTACTCAAAGGGTGGCTCTTCAGTTTTTGGGGAAAAAAAGTTATCATTTCATATTTTATCTTTATTGATACTTGCCATTGGTTTGGTAGCAGTTCTATACAACCTTATAAAATTTTAGTGTATTTTTCCACTGTACAGTTTGTATTGACTTTCTCAAGGATTTGTATCTTTTTCTCCTTTTTATTTTTGATACATTTTAATAAACATAAAGTATTTAATTTATGTATGCATGTATAATCACATATTGTCAAATAATTGCACAATGGATTGCCTTATCAAGCTTTTCAGGGTCTTTGCATCTAGCATCTCAAGTCTATTCCAGATTCCAACCCACATATCAGATTTTATGGTATTCTTAATTTGCACTCTTCTTGGAAGGTTGAAGCAGAGGTCATCAGGCAGCGAGAAGGTAAAACGGGATCAACCTCAAAGAGTGAAGCTCAGGATAAGGAGATAAGTATTCTACGTCTACGGTGAGTCCTCCATCAGGTTTTCCTATTATCTACTCGTAGTTTTTGAACTTTGAGCCAGTTTCACTGATGGTGCATCTCTTAACGTCGATCCAACTTGAGGTTTGCTTTCATGGATAGTAAAAAGGTTTTGTTAGGTCACCTCTGCTTCTTTCCTTGCAGTGCAGATATGCAGAAAACAATCGAGAGTGAGAACTATGCTTTAGCAGCTGAATTGCGAGATAAAATTTCCAAACTGGAGGCAGAGTCTTTGGCTGCATCAGCAAGGGCATTGGTATATGAAAATGCACAGTACACATTTCGTCTGGGTCAGAAAGTGAGGCATAAGATATTTGGTATGTAGTTCCGTTGCCTTTGATGCGTTACTTCTAGTTTCTTATGTGTGCCTGTGGGTTGTTAAGGGGGTTAAATTTGTGGTGTGCATGGGCATGTGGGTCTGCATGAGCGGATGGTGATGTGGATGTGGATGCTGGGGTACGAATGTATTTGTATAGGTTTTTTTTTTTTTTAATCAGTGTTTTAGTATTCGTATTTCTCCTATTGTATTCTGAAAGTTATTAGCAGCACCCTGAATATCAACGATTCATATTGCATCAGGGATAACTGAATCAAATTGTGATATTGCAGACAAACAACAACAGCCTTATCCCAACTACTGGGGCTCAGCTACACAAATCGTGTTCCACCATTCCACTCTATCTAGGGAACCCCCTAGTATAAGGTCGATACAATGAATCTCCAGGATTTATGTTTAAATGGTTTGATTGGGTTTTCTTTTGCCAGCTTTCAACCTAATGCAACTCTCCTCCTTTATCTTGGCTTGGGACTGGCAGTGCCTGAAGCTACAGACATTGGCAAAGTTAAATTATGAAATTACAAAGTGACTATTCTTTAATGTTTTAAAAAATATAAAAAAATATTAAAATTTAGAGACTATAAAGTTTGGTCAAATATGCTTTCTGATCAAATTTGTCATTGATTCTAATGAATCTAGTCAACTTATAGCTTGAAAATGACTTGATATCAAACAATCAGTGATTAGGGTTTCATGAAAAAATAATTAAGTTCAAGGTTTGGCTTACATAAGCAATTAATTTGTCAAGAAGGAACAAAGTACTTGAAATCAAGCTTTCGAGATCTATGTCTTTAGGGCAGTTTTGTTAAGACAATTGGCTTCTAGGGTTATTCAACTAAGGTTTTGGATGGATAAGACAAGGGTAAGTTGAATAGGATAGGGCTAGGTTTATGGTTTAGGGAAATCTCAAAGAGATCTAGGGTTTGGTTAGTGCTGGTCAAATTCAAGGAGTTGGACCATTATTGGGCCAATTAACAAAGAAAGTAGAAGTGGAAAATTGTACTCAAGAATCAACAACAATAACAACAGCCTTGTCCAACTATTTAGGGCCAGCTATACGAATTCTTTTTTTTTTGGCTGAATATCGGCTACACAAATTTTGTTATTAAATTTTAGTCTATTTAGGGCCATATCTGCCATTAATTCATAGGCTACCACATCTCTCCTTACCGTAGTTGTAGGTAACCTTAGTACAAGGTGGGAAACTCGCTTCCTACGAAGCTCGTTTGGGAAACACGGTGAAACAAGTGAAAGCTATTTATGGAAATGAGAAATGAGTAGAAACGTCTGGAAAATTGATTAGGAAGCAATTCAAGAAACAATATTGTATTTTATTTAAAGTAAACCCTATGTTATTAGCATTGAATAAACTATTGTTTATGAGATTTAATAATGATTTTGTTGGGAAAAAGAAATTTTGTATTGAATTTATTGTTTATATTATTTTATTAAAATCCAATAAAAAAGATTCAAATCCAGTGGTTTTATATAAGGTCTTCCATAGTTGGACTCTTAAGATCTAAGTTATCTACAAAAAATCTTATGTATAGTAAAATCTAAGGTATGGTTATGGTTCACATATTGATTTATATGTCGAGTTTCTTTGTTACTTACATAGTATAACTTTTAGGTTTTTCTGTACTTTCTGTAAGTTTATTCACCAAAGGGAATAATAAGCTCATGCAAGGAATCTAAAGGCATCAAAGAAACATGTAAATAGTAAGAGACATTTTATCAAACATGTAGAGTGCAAGAATTAAGGAAATCTAAGGGGGAAATCCAATATTTACCACAAGAACCATTCAAATCCCTTCAATCCATGTAAATCAAGCTCCCAAACTTCTCCACATATATTAGAGAACATCCAAACCATTCTACAAAGCTCCATTTACAATAACATAACTCCATAACCCAAGAATATCATAGAAACCAACATGGAAATACTAACATTCTCACACCATGAGACTATGATCCATTATAAAGAAATCAACGTATTCAAGAGGAATAAAGAGATGAATCCACCAAAACATAACTAACAAACATCAAATCTAGGAAAGGAAAGTGAGTATAAATTGCATATCCATTCACTGATCTTCAAACCTTTAGTGCTCTAAATAATCCTCTCTGAAAACTCCTTTGCCCTTATGGTTCTCTCTTTCCTCTATAAGAAAACAAAGCATTCCATGGTTAGAAACTAGGGGTGTGCATGGGCCGGGCTCGGGCCGGGCCATGGTAGGCCTAGGCCCAGCCCTATAATTATATACCTGGCTCAGGCCAGGGTTTGGGCCTGTAGCGGTGGGCTCGGGCAGGGGTTTGAGCCCGGCCTTCATTAATTGTCTGGGCCTCGGGCTAGGCTTCGGCCGGCCCATGAATTTAAAAAAAATATAATGTTGAGATGTAGGTTTGAACTCTAGACCTGTCCAAGGTTCAAAATTTCAATTTTGATGGATCATTCGTCATTAGGATTAATGGAAATTTCACTAGAATGCTTCAAAATATTATGAAAATTTCGATGTGAATTGTTATGAAAATTTCAATCTATGTTGAGCATGATTACACACTCTGGACTAAAATAACTATATAAAGCATTTA
>JAOXJP010136940.1:0-13452 GCA_025762735.1 Platanus orientalis | reverse complement strand
GGATTGTAAGAATCTAAACCAACTAACACCCCAAATAGCACGAGTGACAAAATCACTAAAGACATTGAGAGAACCAAAATCGACTCCACCTACTATAAGAGCATTATTGAGAGTTTGCTTTACTTGACTGCAAGCAGACCAGACATTTCCTTTAATGTAAGCTCGTGTGCTAGATATCAAGTTGTCACTAAATAATCGCATCTTAAGGCAGCTAAGAGGATCATCTGGTATGTCCACGGGACTATGGAGTTTGGGTTATGGTACCCATTTAACACCACATCTGAGATTGCGGAGTACTCAGATGCTGACTGGGCTAGCGATGTGGAGGATCACAAAAGCACGAGTGGAGGTTGCTTCTACATAGGCAATAGTTTTGTTTCTTGGTATATCAAGAAACAAAACTCCATCTCATTGTCAATTGCCAAGGCTAAGCATATTACAGCTAGGGGTGAGCATGGTCCTGGGCCAGCCTGAACCCAACCCGGCCGGCCCAACCCAACATTTGGCCCGAAAAAGCCATACCCAAGTTAGGCCTGACAAGGCCTAAGCTCGGCCCAATGCCCGAACTTTTTTAAAGGGCTGAGCTTGGGCTTACCTCAGCCCGACCCGAACTAGTCTATATATAATATATATTTGTATGTATTATATACAACTTATTAAGGGATTGTTTAGCAACCACGTGTAATGTAATCATTTCATTTCAAATTTCTAAGGCATTTATAGCCATAAAGTAAGGGTTCAAAATGAACTCATTCAAATTTATACTTTTTTTTTGTGAATTCATTCAGATTTATACTTGATAACATATATCATTTCATTTTATAAAAAAACCTAAGATGACTTCATTTCTATTTTTAGTTAGCAATTGGTAAAAATTTGAATTAGTTCATTTTGAATCATTACTTTATGGTTACAAGTACCTTGGAAATTTGAAATCAAATGATTACATTACAGGTGGAAGGAATCTAACCATTCATAATAAAATCCTTCCAAGTAAAATTTTTAATAACCAAATTTGAAATTGACAATCATGTTTCATCAAACTAAGCATAATCCATTATAAAGGTCCACAAACATAAAACTGAAAGTAAATGATGTCTGCACAACAAAAAATAGCCTTATCCCAACTATTTAGGGTAACCAAAAATGACAAGTAGCTAAACTAATGTAAAATGTTTGAAAACTAAATATAAAACAAATCTTCTTAATAGATCATCATGCCTTGTCATGTCATCATCAATTCCATGGCATCACCTACTAACAAAATACTAATCTGAAAAACATTATAGCTGGGTGAGTCCTTAGCTTGCAAGTAATAACATAAATGATACAAAAGAATATGAATCAAGACTTAGCATGAATATTTAAAAATAAAAATAAAAACTTTGTTGAAATTGTAATTGAGCTGAGATTTTATAAAACATCCTAAAAACTCTTTATACAATTTCCAAAAAAAAAAAAAAATTATGCTAAGATTTTAAAAACCAATATTTAACATACTTATCTTCATGCTTATTTTATGTTTTTACTCATGCAAAATAGAACTTTATATTTATATTTAGCACACCAAGACTTATCTTATTCGTACAAAACTTCACTTTTGAAACTTCTAACGTTGTACCACTCCTTTCACTTGTAATCCTCCTAGGATCTCTGAAACACTAAGGTACACTTAATTATAATCATTTAATGGTCTTTGAATACAATCATCTAAAATTCCTCATATCAAACTCATCCAAAGTCTACGATTTACTTCTCTAAACAAAAACACTACCGGATTATCAAACTTTCACCACATAGTATCTGACTTCTCATATACAAAACCTATGAGTAGGTCTCCGAATAGTAAGTCTCACATACAAAACCTATGAGTAAATCCCCAAATAATAAATCGCAATGAGTTTCCGAAATAATAATAGTTTTACATGCAAAACTTGTAAGTAGGTCTCCGAATAGTAAACCACAATGGGTCTCCAAATTAATAATAGTCTCACATACAAACCTTGTGAGTAGGTATCCGAATAGTAAACCACAATGGGTCTCCAAAATAATAAACTACAATGGGTCTCTGAATCACTAACTTCTTCAAATGCAACCATTAAGGTCTCCGAATCATTAACCATAAAGATCTTTGAACATCCATCATAACATAAATCACATGAATCATATAATTTCCTACATAACTTCAAAATACAAATCATAAGGACATCTAATTACAAAACAAATCTTATTCTAATCATAACAACAATCTCTTACAATACAATGAATCAAAACTTGACATGCTGTATAACTTATCAGAAGTCTAAACATAATTTAAGCTAATGAAGATTTCAAACAATACTTTACATAACTAAGCATGGCATATTTCACAACTTAGCATATGCATTGATGCATGATTACTTCACAACTTAACATTATATGTATTGATGCATGATTTTTTCCTAAATAAACTTAGCATTTCAAAACTCTTGTTCATGTTTTTAAAACTTTTGATCTTATTTTCAAAAAATTCACACTAAACTCATGATTGAATCATAAAAAAAAATATGGAATTGTTTGACCCAATCTAAACACAACTAAGAATATATCTTCTTAAAAATCATGGTTAATCATAGATAATACTTAGACTTGCAGAGAATTATATATAACTAATAATCCTTTAACAAAACTTCAAGAAAATACTAACGATTTTCTTTTAAAAATAATCCAAAAACAAAGCTAAACATGTAGTAATATTTTCTCAAATTTAAAAGATGTTCCTATATGAAGAAATCATGACAAACTTGCAAAACTTACAACCCATAAAGCTCAATAGCCCAAAAACATGAATATTTCTAAGAAATCAAGGATTAAAAACATGGAGAATCAATTCCAAAACTTTTAACTCTTATCAAACAAAGTTCTAAGATCCTAAACAAAGAACAAACCATGTATTGAAATTACTTGTAACATTAACAAAATCTTCCAAACTTCTCATATTTTTCTAAGAAATCAAGAGTTTAAACATGGGAGATTAATTTCAAAACTTTAATTTTTATCAAGGAGTTTTTAAGAACCTAAACAAGAGTAAAAACATGTATACTTTATGCAATTACTTGTCTCCTAACATAATAAAAAATCCAAGCTTTGTTTAACTTCTTCTTCAAGCTTTTTCTTGTAAATCCTTCAAAAAACCTAAACATGCAAAACTCTTCAAAAGATCATCTCTCCCACGAATTTCTATGTTTTTATAGGCCTAAATAGGAACACTAATCCTTAATGTCGTGTTTAGATAGGTCTCTAGTGAAAAAGCCCTCAAAATCTCGTAAAAACCATGATTTTTGAGGTTGTATGGAACTTGTTCTACTATCATGACGTCATGCTGTCTAGAATTTTTCAACTTAGACACCTTATAGGAAAATGATCATAACTTTCTCTAGAGAACTTCAAATTGATCGGCATTTGTTGCGTTGGAAAGTAGACTTGTAGATCTTTCTAATGGTATATACCTTAAATTCTAATTTGTACAGAGTATACAGGTTTTCCTCGAAAGTTACCCCAAATCTACTGGCTAAGACCATAGCAGTCAGCATAGAAACCTAGTGGAAAAATTAACATAATTTCTTCTAGGAAACTCCAAATTACACATTGTTTGATGCATTGAAAAGTAGACTTACAAATCTTTCCAATGATATATGATTGTAAGATGATTTTGAAAAAGTTGATATAGGTTTACCTATGTAGTTATCCCAAATTTATTGTCTGTGACAACTTCAGAACTTATTAAGTCCATGAGTTATTTTTGCCTTCTTTTCACTTCTATATTTAATTCAACTTTCTCACTCACAAGTGTGCCAAAATACTACTAATAAATTTAAAATACAAAATTAACCATGCTCAAAAAAATTAATCATCGATTATGCTTTTATGATCCTACTCAATGCATGTAAATCTATGTGGGGGGGTTACAAGAGGGGACGTTAAGATTAAAAGGGAAAACAAGCTACCAAATTCTCAAATCAACACCAAATTGCTTTTTTTTTTCTTTTTTGAGTAGTCACTCAATAGTACTAGACTAAATCGTCCCAAGAAACCTCCCAAAAAGGCACTGAAATAGATCCACAAACAAAGAACCAAAAACTAATCTTTTCTAAATTTTCGAAGAAAAATTCTTTAAAAAAAAAATACCTTTGAGCTTTAATTGAACCAAAAAGCATCCCGTAAAACAGCCATACCCTCTGGGTTGATCGTACAGCTGCTGACATCAGCCCTAAGGCTTATTGATGTTAGCAATGAAGCTTCTCCCCCTGCTAGTCGAGCTCCTTCTCTGACACCAAGATGATTTTTCTGAATATATATACATATATGTGTGTATATAGCCGACCCCAAATAGTTGGGATAAGGCTATTTGTTGTTGTTGTCGTTGTTGTTGTTGTTGTATATACATATGTGTGTGTGTGTGTTGTGAAGATCACAGATCATAATAGAAGAGAGAAGAAGAAGAAGAAAGAGAGACAAAACTTAAGGCAGAAATTATGAGTAGAATAGCTCATATATATGCTTTATTTCTAATATATATGGGTTTGGAGGTAAAATATCATCCATACCCTGGTCTGTACATAAAAGACCAGAAATACATTCAACACATAAAGAAAAGCCTCCTATATCCCTATGCAAAAATCCTCCAGCAATAGTACTTTGATTTTTCAATAAAGAAAAAAAAAAAAAAAGAATGGGGGGGAGGACCAATCAGCTAAAACTGATTGGGGAAGTCTCATAACAGCTACGACTGACATCTTAAATTCAGTTTTCATAAAATGTTTCAATTATTTAAATCCATTCGTCTAACATCCTTTTATAGGAGTTTACAGCAGATTTTCAAATAAATTAATTAAATACACTTTCCCAAAAATTAAGGACTCTATGTTGGACTTCCCAACCCTAATAGTGCTAAAGGCAACTCAACTTGGTCAAAGATAAATTAGTAGTATCCCATGCAAGGTTAAATGCCCCTTTTTAGTTTTTATTAACCAAACCCTTTAAGCAAAAGGAACTACTAAAAGAACACTATTCCTGTCACATATTGATCCCGTATCTGTAAAGTCATAACTCTCCTAAATCACATTGGATTTGTGAGATCTTGGTCATTTGGAAAGGTAACTAAATAAGATTTTTGATGGTATCAGAATCAAGCCAAAAGGACAAGCTTTGAACTCTGAAAATAAGGGCTAAACATAAGTTATGAGCTTACAGCTTTCATCAATTATAACCTAGTTAAAAAAAAAACTAGACTCCAAGTGACTCACACAATCATCCTCGATTGTCTAATTTCATTTCTTGGTAGAAGCAATAGAGTTGCTTCCCATGGAGGCCCCTGCATCATTTAGCTAATTTAAAATTTCTTTCATCACGATTTCTTTTTAAATAGTTTCTTTGCAGTTAATTATAGTTGTTTAGGATTAGGCATAAAGTTATTTCTACAATTATGGGTCGTACAAAACTTTGGTTTTTCTATTGGATAAATTAGGTTCCTCGCACAAACTTGTCTATCAATTTCTTGAAATTCTGGTAGTTTTTCTTGATTCCTGCATTGTTTCGTGATCTTTTGTGCAGGAAAAGTTCAAGATCAACCATCGACACCATCCTAAAAATTCTTGAAACCTTTTCACCTTAGCATATAAACCCCACACCTAACACATATTTGCTTCTGCCAAACAAAAAACTTTACAATGGCCCCATAACCGTTGATTCAAATCCCCATTTGTTCTACCTCAAATTACTTGACTAGTTGTTTGCTGAGTGGTTTGATCACTGTATGCAAGTAAACTACTCCATTTTACAATATAAAATCGTAATCAAACCCCTTTTGTGGTTTAAGAGACCTACTGACCACTATAGAGTAATTGATTGAACCATGAAAAACATGGCATCATTTGCTGAATTTATTTCATTGACTTCATGTTGGATAATAAGATTAATTTATTAAATATTAAGTTGCAAACTATCAAGTAAAACTCTTCTGCTTTACATCACAATAACATACACAAGAAATACATACACAAACACGAAAGTAATTTGAGGAAAAGAAAATGAAATCAACCACTATAGAGGCATTTAGAAACCATGTGAAAATAAAATCATCCTGGTTTGTTTTCATAGCATTTGAAATAAGTCTATCACAACTTATGCAAAATGCATAGGCTTAATCAATGGATTCTACTTCATTATCATTCTCATGATGACTCCAGTTTGAATGATGAACTTGTGCCTCCAAATGCTATGAAAAACAAAATGGGGCGATTTCATTAGCCATATGGTTGCTGAAACCCCGTACTAAAGGAATTGCACTTCACAATTCAATTCGCAAAACAGTTGAAATTCAGGGATCTACCTGTGTTTGCAACCACTTAGCAACCTGTAACGACCGCATCCCATGGTGACACTGCAGTTCAAAAACAAATAACAAAAAATGAATTTCAAAAATAAGATAATATAGGAACGATCTAAACTGGTCGGCAATGGTAACCATCTCTAAGCAGATTGTCAGCAGGGTGTATGTGGTGCAAATAGAGAGTCCGCTTGATAGTCCCATTACAAGATTGCATAAGCCAAAAGATAACATTGTTCAAATTTTTATTTTGACAAATAATTTATTTAAAGAGGGAAAAAAAACCCACAAGATATACAACTAGGGGGGATAGTGAAAGCGAAAACTCATTAAACCCCACTAGAGCCACAAAAACGGTATATTGACCAGCAAGATCATGACAGATCGGTTCAACAAAGCCCTGGAAGGCTAGAAAGTCTACAGAAAGAAGAAAACTCTACTTCAAATGGACACCGTCCAACCAAAATTACACAAGGAGCCAGACCATAATTTAGGATTTTTAAGAAGTTTATAATTTTAGCAAGTTTCTTATTATTTAAGGTTGTAAGCATATTTAAAAGGCACCCCACCCCATAATTTTACAATGAAGTTGACTGATAAAAAATAAAAAAAAATCTTTGTTTTCTCTCTACAATAGCGGGAATAATTCTCTTTTCTCCAAGCTATAATGCCAAGATTAGAGACCTTAGTTGGTGATTTCCAAGGGACATGAGGTTGGTGATTTCCTTATAAGGTATCTATCTTTTTCTCTTTTGTTCTTCTTTTCATTCTCTTTTTATTCATTTTCTCTCCTACTTTTATATCTTTTTTTTATAACAAAGAATTATATAAAATAGAGAAAAGGAGGAGAATACAAACAAGTAGCAAAACAACTACACAAAACAAACGAAAAAACGGGTAACAAGCTACATCACCACGGCAAGAGCGAGTCCCTTTCAAAACAAGTACTTTGCTCAACGCTCCATTTAGCAATCCTATCGGCTAAGAAGTTTTGAACCCGGGGAACATGAACGAGCTCGACATCCAACAACTTGATGAGGGACTTGATTTTCGCTAAGAAATGATAAAGCCTCCACAAACCACATTTCATCCCCCTTCCTCAAGAAATATCCGTCAAAGAATCTCCCTTTAAGATGCACCCAGTCACCCCTTTACTCTTTGCAAGTTTCAAACCTTTCAATAATCTCATAGTCTCTGCATGGATAGCATCACAAACCCCAATAGCCCCCCCCTTTAGCCCCGGTAATATTTTCTTTGGAATCACGCATGACACACCCAAAAGCTGTCGGCCCCAGATTACCGAAAGAAGCACCATCAAAATTAACTTTACATTTTCCAATATCAGGAGGGATCCACCTTTGCAAAACATTCCAATAAATCTTAGAAGAAAACAGAAATACAAGTCACCCAATCTCGAATCATGTCATTCAAGGAACACGATTTAAACTCATTATTCACCACAACCCACGAACTTATCTCACAAACGATAGCGTCGATGACAGCCCACACGATCCTAAATTTGTCTTCAAAAATTCCTCTGTTCCGCTCCTTCCAAATTCCACAAATTACACCAGGAATGATGATTTTAAGAAATATTTTGCCCCGCTCACCTTTAGCACCTCTACCCCATAATCGAAACAAACTATCCACAGACTCAAGCATCACAAAGTATAAGTTGAGCCCATCTTTAAAAAAGTTCCACACTTTAGAGGTGAACCCATAATGAATGAATATATGGTTCCCAGATTCCGCATCCATCCTGCACAAAGGACAAATAGAGGGGGATATACACAAAAAAGGTCTTCTTTTTTGTAACACATCCATCATGTTCTGTTTACCAAGGAACGCAATCCAAGAGAAAGCCTTAACCCGAGGAGGGGCAGCAGACTTCCAAATACAACCCGAGGGGGTGGGACAAGACTCATGGCTACTTTCTGACAAGAGGGAGAAAAAAGAACGGGTTGAAAAAACACCATTAGGCGAAGGGATCTACACTCGTGAATCTCTCCTATTCCTATCCAAGAAAACCAACCAAAAAGAGTCCATAAGGTCTCCAATAATAGAGACTTCTCACTCATGAGGATCCCTAATGAAAGAAAGATTCCAATCAATCCCATTAGGCCATTGGGAGATGACCTCAGCAACCTTAGCCTCCTTGAAAGATATTATAGAAAAGATATGAGTTGAAGGCTAAAGCAAGAGTAGTATTCCCCCACCATAAATCTTTCCAAAAAAGAATTTTCAACCCATTCCCAAGAAGCGTGTATTGGGAAAAAATTGGTGACTTACCTGGGTAACATGTCACAAATGGAATGAGCTCAAGGAAGATTCTGATTGCAGTCTCACCCATTACCATCTTTCCCATATCTACTCAAGATGGTGGAATGCCACAATCTAACTAACTCAACCTGTGGAGTGTAAAAACAATCCAAAACAATGAGAAAGTAGGACCCATTAGAGGGGTCAAATGGAATTCAATGAAGACCAAATTTAGTGAGCTTGTAAGTCATTGTGATAGTGACTTACAATAGAAATTTTGGATCTTAGTTCCTCTTATGGAGGGAGTTATGATCCCTACACCAATGAATGCTCATAAAAAAACAAAAGAGGTGTCTCCCCTATGTCCCACCTTGGGGATTCTTTTATGGCTTCAAGGACAGAGTTATTACAACATGGAGGATCTAAAAAAAATAGGGGGGGAGGGGACCAACTTGAAATAATAGCTTTCCTTCATATACCTTTCTTTCTTTCTTTTCCTCTCTCTTTCTTCCTCTCTTTTCTTTTCTCTCTTCCATTTTCTTTCTCTTTCTTTTCTTTTCAAGATTTCTCTCTCCATCTAGATGAATTTGGGGGGGTTTATAGGTGGGAACCAAGGATGGGGGTCATGGTGATGGTGAGCATGGATCACCATGTTATAGTGGGACCCACACCAATATGTGGTGGGGAAGAGTGAGGTACAAGGGTGCAAAGTGGCGACTTCCTAGCCACATGTGGGGAGGCTAGGGGGCCTTCTCTTATTGGTTAAGGGTGGAGGGGTGTTGGATAGAGACCATGTGGCAAGGGGGAGGCAAATGGAGGGTTGGTATAAGGAGGTGGTGGAATGGAGGGCTAGGATAAATTATGGATTTTTAGGGTTTCCAAGGGTTAATCCTAGCCCTCAATTAGGAGGGTGGATAGATATGTTACATGTGGCAATGGGGAGGAGATGAGGGGTTGAGATGAAAAGATGACAAATGATAGGTGAGAGGTGCTTGAAAAAATGTGTGGTTGATGATGGGCTAGGATCTTGATCATTGGATCCTAGCCCTCAATCAAGTGGACTTTTAGATTGATGTCAAATGATAGGCCCTAATCCAAAGCCACTTTTAAGATTTAAAAAAAAAAAAAAAACAATCATTACTTTTTTGAAAATATCGAAAAAGTAATGAATGTTTTTCTCGAAAATATCAATGTTTCTCGGAGTTTGACCCCCTTACTGTCTAGGTGTGCTTTTTGGGCTCTATAGCTCATAAAGTTTTGAGGCTTGTGTTTTTACATCTCTCAAATGTTCTAATCGTAATGCAATTTTCATAACTGGATTCGGATGAGTGTAGGTTGGTCAAAACTGATTTCGAATGGCTCCGAAATGACTCATACCTATGCAGGGAGAGCAAAATGGTAAAATTGATCTTGGGGTCATGACATGAAAGACGACCCCGAATTTTGTGAGACACAGGCTCAGACTGTTTGTGAAACCAATATCCGAGTCAAAATCTATACTCAAAACTTTGTCTTGTATCAGACCAAATCTTCAGCGGAACTGAGACAAGTTTTTGTTGGGTCCTGATTGGGAAAAATGGAAGTCATTGGATATTTTGAGACTTTGAGTCTCGAGAACACAGGATTTGATGGACTGACAATTTGATTTCCAGAGAGTTCCTGGGGGGTTCACAAGTGAGGGTCATTTGGCAGAAAAATGCAGCCTGGATTTATGAAGAAATAAACAATTGGGTTGTGTTGAGTCTGTGAATGATCCTGTTTATTAAAGAGTTTTTTAAAGATCTCAAAAATTTTGAGAAAATGGATCTGACCTTGGAAAATTTGGGCTCTAGGAGAATGCTCGGGGGCTCATCGAGTATCAAATGCTGCTAGGGATGGTTCTACTTTGATTTGAGAGAGAATGGGATAATCAGGGCACGTTGGGTCCTTTGAAGGTCCTAATATGGGTCTTTTGGAAGGTCTTAGATTTACCAAGCTGGAGCTACTGATTAGCTGAGTTTCTGATCTGTGATGAATTCTCGAGGGTCTACCGAGGGTCTATCACTTACTATAAAATGATCTGGTTTGTTCTGGGGAGATTAAGGAAATTGGTGTAGCGTGATTCTGGCAAGACCTACGTTTGAAGACTAGTTTTGAAATCTTGACAAAAACCGAGAATTAGCCTTTGACTGATCTGAACTTGGTTGTCTAAAGGCACTCCGAGGACTTGCAGTAGGTCAAGTAGAGCCAAAACTGTTTTTTAAAGGTTTAAGGCATTGGGACTTTGAGGTTATTTGAGTCTCCGGAGATTGTGGTTCTTTAGACAGCTTTGAAGATAATCATGAAATAGGGGCACAGGACTTGACTTGGGGTCATTTGGGTGACGGGGGCAATTTATGGGGTTCTCGATGATCTAATTTTTAGGAAAAATATGAGCATTTTTTAGATTGAGGGTAAAATGGTAATTTTTAAGCTTTTAATGTTTCAATGTGGGAAGGTTTATAAAAGTTGGAGATTTCTAGAGAAAATGAGTCCAAAGGGCTGATGTTGAGATTTTTTAAGGTGCAGGGGTAAAATGGTAATTTGTCAGCCTTGATGCTTCAACGTGGGAAGGCTTATGAAGGTTGAAAAATTCATAATAAAGTGGGGCTAACAGACTGAAATTTGGACCCTCGTAGTTCTAGGGTGATTTTTTGGGGAAATTAGGGTTTAGTTCGGTTAATCTTTGGATAGAATTTGATATTGACATTGCAATTTCTGACTAGAGTATCCTTTAAGAATGTCTAACTATTTGGAGTCCAAGGGTGTCTAGAATCAGACCATATCCTTTGCTGTAATGAACTCATCTGATTCCATTAATTAACGGAAGTCAAAATTTGGGTGCAGACACTCGTAAAAGGAATTTCATTGGAGATATCTTCAAAGTTCAAGATTTCATCCCCCTTCAACAATAAGGCTTGAAATTTAATTTTAACGCTTCCTTCCATTGGCGATTTTATGGAAAAAGCTGGTGTTCCCATCCCCTTCTTTGAGCTAGTTACTTTTAACCTTTTGATGCCAAAAAAATTCCTCTGCTTTCATGTTTATCATTCTTCTATATCTTTCTTGTTTGCTTGTTTTTTTACATGAAAGACCCTTTGTTGTTAACTAGATCATCATGTTATTATAGCATAACGATGACAACTTTGTTGTTCAGTTTGAGGTTGGAGAGTTTAATGGTGGCGCCAAGTGTTAGTTGAATAAAAAACTATTAGAAAATCATTCAACAATTCTAGGCAGGACATGGCTGAATGAAAGGAGGGTTGTTTTTAACAAAGCATCTAATACTCTTCAGATTTGTGAACAAGATGCATGGTATTAACTCCATGTCAGACCTTTTGATATGAGACCACTTCTTTCAGACTTGTCACACTTGAAAAGTATGAAGATGTTACAAGCCATTAGTGATCAGATGCAACTTCTTATTCAACAGAGGAATGCCAAGGTGATTGATTTCAAGTCTAAAGTTGGAGTACATACAGATAGAATATAGTGTAGTTGAAAAAACTAAGGTTGCAGTACCTAATGATGAGCTACAAGTTGTGAAAGAAAAGTTTGAGTTAGAAGTTTAGGAAGGTAAAACCAAGATCACAAATGAAGACAATAGTAGTGTGGAAGAGATCGAGATGATTATTGATGATCAGATTGATGAGCTAGCAGAATCCACAGATGAGTCTCTTTATGGTTCCAGTTTGTGACCCACTACCTAACGAGGTTCTAGCTCCAGTTCAAAGATAAATTCAAACTCTCTTTGCAGACAGTTCAGTCTAAAAGTCTATGGAGATTTCAGACATTGTTGCACCAGTTTGTGACCAGCCACTAGATGATGTTCTTGTTCCTGTTTCAAGTGAAATTCAGGCCATCTCCATTAATATGTCAGTTCCTAACTTTGTGATGACTCCTAAGCTTGTTGCATCAGTCCAGATTTAGTAAGATGAGTACTGCGAGTGTTTTTGTTACCGGTTGCCTATCAAGAGATAATTACCTACTATAAGATCATTCTTACATCTGACACTTGCAAGCAGACTGGTTTGCATCACAATCTTAGAGTTTGTAGATATGGCTCATGGTTGATTAGTGTGAGTTCTTACATCATGCTGATTATTTCCCTTTGTAAAACTCGAGGTCGAGTTTTTTCGAACGAGGGGGGTTTGATGAGGACATGGAAGCAAGGTAGAGCCCACACTTGGCCTTGGGTCCACACATAGAGCGATTTATGGAACATGCAATGTTATGTGGGTTTAGTAAGGGTCTTATAGGGATAACATTTATTTTATGTATCCATGTAATAAGACTAATAATAATGCCAAGATTTTGATTGTTTTTTAAAGTAGTCCTGTTTATTTTGTTTAGCCCACTTTTTCAAAGGACAAAACTTAGCCTTTTGGCTTGATTTTACTATCATTAAATAGGTTATTCAATTACCTTTCTAACAAAACCAAGATTACGCAAATCCAATGTGATATGGGAAAGTTATAACCAAATTACTAAGGGGATGTCAATAAAAATGGGAATCCTATTTTTTTGATATAAAATCTTAAGTTTTATTTGTTTTATTTTTTAGGAAAGTAAGTTTTTAGAAAGTTTTATATTTTAAAAAACTTGGCTAACAGGTTTAGGATTTTTAAAAAGTTTCAAATTTTAGCAAATTTTTTATTGTTTAAGGTTGTAAGCTTATTTAAAGGCACCCCACCCCATAATTTTATAATAAAGTTGATTGATTAAAAGAAAAAGTCTTTGTTTTCTCTCTATAAGAGTGGGAATAATTCTCCCTTCTCTGAGCTAGATAACAAGATTGGAGACCTTGG
>JAOXJP010136929.1:0-27453 GCA_025762735.1 Platanus orientalis | reverse complement strand
GTTAGGTAGAATCTATATTCGATTCTAACCGTGATAATTTGATCCAACATAAATTACAAGTTATTAAATGGATCCTTAAAGCCTTAGGTCCATTTTATTTTTTCTATTTTAACATTATTTCTGCTTCATACTATGGTGTGGAAACATTGATATCTTTTCTTTCTTTTCTTTTCTATTTCTCTTCTATTGTAATCTTTGTTTTTATTGTATAAGTCAATCCCTGTGGATTCGACCTTGTTCAGTACTACAACACTTGTATACTTGCAAGTGAAGTTACCCTGGATTTTTGGTTCATTAACTTGGATCATTAGTCTAGGTGTAACAGAGTGGTGCATGTGTCAATGTTAGATTGATTGGTCCTCTATGTCATTCCGTGTCTTGTACCACCTTTCTGTCCTAATGGGGGTAGACACCCATCGCTCGGTCAGTTTAGTGTTGTTGGCACTTCGGTCGACTCGATCCTCATGCTGCTCAGTTAGCCTGGTCACCATGGACGACCATGCATCGGCCGTCCATTTTTCTTGGTTGTTTGTCATTGATCCTCGGTCTGTCATATGGTGTTTGGGCGTCGTGTGACTATTAGGCTCGTCGTACTCTTCCTAAAATGATTGGCTGGATTCCATTCGGCCCAATACTCTTATTATCCTGTCACCGATTGGACACTCGATTTACATGACCATTGGTTTGGACGGGAGGGGGTTGCCTGATAAATTGGCTAAGCTAGGGTGGTTCACTTAGTTAATCAACTAGGGATACTCGGGCCAAATTCCTCATTATTATCTGCCCCCCATTCCCTAGTCCACTGGCCTAAGCGGACATTGGGAATCTAAAGGGTTGCCCAAGATGTTTGACCTACCAGCTATTCAGTTCTGCCTTTATTGAGCCCCGCACCATTGATGGCGACGCTGCACATCACATCCACTACTGTTTCACTTCGAATTGTGCGCTCATCTAACGATGGGGGTTGATTCAGATCATCCAACGGTGGTGAGCATTTGGGAAGCTTATAAAGAGGCGCCTTTGCCCTCTTTAACTCTCCCATTTGCATTTAAAGGATTCCTAGAATTGAGTTCGTGCTGCCCATACTGTTCGCATTCATTCCGTGCTTAAGGATTCGTGTTGCCTGTTGGAGCTCTTGTTGGGAGGTTCTCTTCCCTCTGTACCTCGGTCATTTTCTCGTTGGTACGTCTTTTCTTTTTTCTTATTCTTTATTCTCCCTCCTATTTTTTTTCTTTCTCATTGTCATTTTCTATTATGAGGAACTTACCCATGTTCTTCCCTATCATTCTTTTCTCTATCTTCATTGTGGTT
The DNA here is from genome assembly GCA_025762735.1 of Platanus orientalis. Taxonomy (NCBI): domain Eukaryota; kingdom Viridiplantae; phylum Streptophyta; class Magnoliopsida; order Proteales; family Platanaceae; genus Platanus; species Platanus orientalis. The sequence goes on along the minus strand of JAOXJP010136929.1, from coordinate 26,142 downwards.
AGACCGTCATAATCCTAAGTCTCCACCCCTCTTTTTCTCGGTGTCCGACCCTGTATTCCACTGAGGCTCCACTTGACCCACTTGTGCTACTATCTTCGTACCCGTCAGTGTCCACCCAATTTGACCATGTTAGAGTTTGAGTCCTCTTTCTTAAGTCATATTCTCGACGGGGTTTTAGAAATCCTTGGTCCCTCGGTTGGCATTACATACGCCCTCAGTCACATGAGTACCTAGTTCGACTCTTCAGAGTTCGTCATAGCTCTGGACGATAACTTGGTCCGAGAGGATGCTCCTGACTTGGCTCAACCCTTAAACCCGATTAGGTGGTCTCATGTTGCCAGTGTTCCATATGCCGCTAGGGCCATCTCCTCGATAGTGTCCAAGTCCCGACTTAGGGATTTATGACCAAATTTTCAGGTACTTGAGTCAGTTATTTTGAGAGTTCATGCTTTTGACGAGTAGGCTTGTGCCTGTCTCCCGAACGAAGTCTCTATCTTTGAGAGTACATTGGAAGCTAGTCTTCGTTTCCCCATTCCTCTGCTCGTTCGTCAGCTACTAGCCCACCTCCATCTTGCCCCGGGCCAAATCATGCCTAATGGGTGGAGGATCCTGATTGCATGCATGGTACTATGGCCTACATGTAGTAATGATCGGGATTATTTGACCATCCCTGAGTTCCTCTACTATTACAAGGCAGTGGAGCTACATTCAGGGTGGTGGTACTTCACCGCTCGGACCCCCAACCGAGCGTTGATCACCAGCCTTCCAACTTCGAATAGAGGTTGGAAAAAGAGATTCTTCTTTATTTTTAGGGATGGATGGGAGTCCTGCCTGTGGGAGGCACCTGTCGACCGGGTCCGGTTGGTCCTTAAGATTTGGGGAGAGCCACATAGAGCACGTAACTTTTGATTACCTTAGTTTCCCTTAGTTTCCCTTATTGGTTTTTTCGCTTGGCCGAGATAACTTGTCTTGATTATTTTGTAGCTTTGGCCTGGCGTCCATTGTCCGAGTCTCTTTCTTCTTATCTGTTCAGCCCTGAAACCCCTTCTTTTAGGCCCTCTGCAATTCCTGTCAGTCAACTAGGTTGTTCATACTTACACTTTTCTTCGTTTTTCATTTCATTTTTATTTTTTATTTTTTTTAACTGACTTTTTTTTAGATATGTCTGCCTGACTGCAAAGGGGAGTGTTGACCCGGGTTGCAACAAAAATTCCTGCATCGCTCACCCACAAACAGTCGAGACTCAGTCATCCCCGCTCGACTGAGAAGGGAAAATCTGGAGAGGCATCCACGTCTGTGGCTCCTACTATGTCAGCTTTGATGGCCCCCTTAGTTGTTGACTTGAAAGCAGGTCTTGAATCACTTTCGGAGTTTGATGAATGTGTAGCTGACCTTCCTCAGTATGTGCTCGGGGGGCATACTAGTAAGGGGAAAGAGATGGTGCCTCCTTCCCTCCTCCATGATATTGACCGTGTCGTTGACCACTTGTGGTCTGTTCTCTCTCAAGAGGACGTTGTAAGTTTCGGGGACACCCCTTCTTCCATTTTGGCTAAGGGCACTTTCTTTGATCTGGGCAAGGTAAGCGTTTCGTACAAGTTCATCCAGTGAGTTCTTGTCTTTCCCTTTTTTTAAAGTCTTGTTAACTTTTCTTGTCATTTTCTAGGTTATGACGAGGCTTGCCGCCATATCCAGCCGTCAACTCGGCTCTGAGTCCTACATTGGCAAGCTTAAAAAAAAACTTTATGAGGCTGACCAGGATTGGTCAGCTTTGGCCAGGAAGCTGGACGAGAAGGAGAATGTGTTGAAGGGCACTGAAGCTTTGTTGGAGGAGGCCCAGGACAATCTCATGGGTGAGAAGGCAGGGAATTCTGTCCTGTAGAAGTCCTTTGATGACTTGCAAAAGTGCCTGGAGGTCGAGAAGGCAAAAGTTGTTGAGGCTACGGTCTCCACCTTCAAGTCGTCCGAGGCCTTCGAGGATGCCACCACCGAGTATTACATCAGTGGGTTTAAGGCTCTCCGCCGACGTGATCTTAGGGAGTAACCGTCATTGGACTTGTCTATGTTCAGTGCCCTAGATGATTCTAGATCGGTTAGGCCGGTGGTCGAAGCTGTTGAGGGGGTTGGAGAAGAGGAAGCTCAGGGTGATGAGGTGACCTCTTGAACTTGGTGTTGAGGCCAATGGTTTTATCTCCCATTTTTTTAAGGGTTTTGTATATACGGGCTGAGGGCTATTCCTTATATATATGTATTCTCTTTTAACTCACTTGCTTGGCTCATGGGATGTTCTTTCTGTAGCCAGACTTGACCCCTTTTTCAAACTTCAGTAGGTCACCTAGTTGGCGTTTACATAGATCGAGCGTTATTTTACTAGACTTGGTCCATTTTTTTTGACACCGCTTGAGATTTTAGTTGTAGAGCGCCATTGAGAACAAGGGTCGTTTTACTAGACTTGGTTCGTTCTTCCAACACCGCTTAGGGTTTTAGTTGTAGAACGCCATTATAGACCGATGGTCATTTTACTGAACTTGGTCCATTCTTCCAACACCACTTAAGGTTTTAGTTGTAGAACGCCATTATAGTCCAATGGTCATTTTATTGGACTTGGTCCATTCTTTCAACACCACTCAGGGTTTTAGTTGTAGAATGCCGTTGTAGACCGAAGGTCATTTTACTGGACTTGGTCCATTCTTCCGATACCACTCGAGGTTTTAGTTGTAGAACTCCGTTGTAGGCCGATGGTCATTTTATTGGACTTGGTCCATTCTTTTGACATCGCTCGGGGTTTTAGTTGTAGAACGCCATTGTAGACCGAGGGTCGTTTATTGGATTTAGTCCATTCTTCCGACATTGCTCGGGGTTTTAGTTGTAGAACGCCGTTGTAGATCGATGGTCGTTTTACTAGACTTGGTCCATTCTTTTGACACTGCTTGGGGTTTTAGTTGTGGAACACCTCTGTTGAATGCACAATGATAAACAAATTTATTGTTTCATAATCTGAATTATATGCTTATTAGTAATACCTTCTAATATACTTGACATTCCACGGTCAGGGTAGAGGATTTCATTCCATGGTTTCCAGGTGGTATAGGTACTCTTTCCTGTAGATTTGATCACTCGGTAGGGCCCCTCCTAGTTGGGTCCCAACTTTTCATCACTTGGGATTTGTGTTGCTGTACTCACTTTTTGAAGTACCAGGTCTTCATTGTCAAAGCCCCTCGAGTGGACCTTTACGTTATGATACTTCATTATCCTTTGCAGGTATACTGCCAATCAGAGTAAGGCTTTGTCTCGTTTCTCTTCTAACAGGTTTAGGCTCATCCGTAGCTCTTTACCTACTCAGTCTAGTGTTTCTTAGTCCTCAAGCTTGTCACCCCAATTTCCACGGGTATAACTGTTTCTCTGTTGAAGGCCAAGGCAAAAGACATCTCTCCTGTAGGGCTCCTCGGTGTGGTTCTATAGGCCCATAAGATTCCTGGTAGCTCATCGACCCACTGTCATGTCGATGCTTCCAACCTGGTCTTGATTATATTTAATATAGTTTTGTTGGTCACTTCTACTTGACCGTTTTCCTGGGGGTGTGCTGGGGAGGAAAAGTGGTTCCTAATACTCAACTAAGAGTAAGATTCTCGGAAGTGCCTATTGTCGAATTGTCTCCCGCTGTCGTGTATATTTCTCTTGGTTGTCGTTGCTAACGCCTCAGCCTCAACCCATTTGGTGAAGTAGTCAATGGCTATCACAAGGAATTTCCTCTGTCTATTTGCTAAGGGGAGGGGATCCACAATGTCTATTCCCCATTGGGCTAAAGGCCACGGTCCTGTAATGGGCATGAGCTCTTCTGCCGGCTGTCATGGAAAATTGGTGAACCTTTGGCAGCTATCGCATCTCCGCACTAGGTTTGCTGAATCAGTCTGCATAGTCGACTAGCAATACCCTGCTCGGATGAGTTTGTGGACAAGTGATCAGCTACCCAAGTGGTTCACATATTCCTTTGTAAACTTCTCTCATGACATAGTCAGCTTTGGCAGGTGACATGCATCTTAAATATGGCATGGTGAAGCTCCGCTTGTAGAGGGTGTTATCTATTATCGCATACTGACTGGCTCGGAGCTGGACTTTCTTAGCCTCCCCTCAATTTGTCGGAAGATTTCTTACTTTAAGGAATTGCATGATTGGAGCCCTCCAATTGTCTTCGGGCTCGTTTGTGCAGACACAGATGCTCATCTCATTCTCCGTACTAGGTCTATTGGGGTGACTTACTGTCAGTCGATGTCTCACCATGTACTTGTCATCAGATGTCAGTCGGGCAGTCGGCTTGCATGCACATTCTAACTTCTGAGGATGTGTTGGATCTTGAAAATGTTAAATTGAGGCATGAGCCCCTTCACCCGAGTTAGATACTCTTGCATTTGGTTCTCTTTGGCCTCACACTCGCCAATCACATGCCCTTCAACTAGCTTGGAATCAATATAGACAACAATGTGTTTGACTCCTGCTTCCTTTATGGCTTTCAGACCGGCGATCAGTGTTCCATATTCCACTTTGTTGTTTTCCACCTTAAATCTGAGTCGAATCGTATATTTGATCTCGACCCCATAGGGGGTGATCAACAACCCAACCCCGTTGGCCGAGGCGGTGGAAGATCTGTCCACGTGAGGGTCCATTCCAACTCCAGAGAATTTCTCTCATCTAATCTGCGGGCGTTAATTTTGCCAAGAAGTCTGTAAGTACTTGCCTTTTTATAGCGGTCCTTGATTGGTAGCTAATGTCGAACTCACCCAACTTTACAGCCCACTTGATCATTCTTCCTGATACTTTTGGATTCTGTAACACTGCTCTCAGAGGTTGGTCGGTTAGCACTATTACAGAATGAACCTAGAAATAGGGTCTTAGCCTTCTCGCCGTGGTTACAAGCACATATGCCAACTTCTTTAAAGGTGGGTATCTTAATTCTGCTCCGAGGGCTCTGCTGACAAATTATATCAGCGTTTGATTGTGCTCGTCTTGAACCAAAACTAAGCTCACTGCTTGAAATTCTATCTTAGAAGGGGGGTGAATAGGATTTGTTGTACTCTTTCTAATTAACTTAATTTGTTGTGGTTTATCTTACAATCCTTGTTAGTTAATTTGGCACTATATTGATTCAAGTCTCTATTATCAATTTTTTTAATTTACTCTTAATTGATAATGCACATAATAAACACAATTGCATCAATCACATGAACACAAGATAGAACAAATGTACACAACAACAACACAGAAGTTTATAATGGTTCGGCACTAAGGCCTACGTCCACTCCTAAAGCTCAATTTAGAGCTTCCCGTAATTTTATTCAGATTGAAATACAGACAATCTATGTAAAATTCACACAAAACCCTTTCTACTTGCTATGCAAGCTAAATCTACACTCTATGTCTCTAAAGAGTGCAATACTCCTTCCAGTGTCTCCGGCGGAAGGGATTCAAATAATGAAATATTGAATAAGTACAAGTTTACCTCATATAGGTTGATATCTTAATGTGTACCAAGTGTGGATGCTCCTTCTAGTGAGCTGATTTACTTTTTCTTCCACAGTTTGAAACGCAACAGAGAATAAGCTTTTAGGCCTTGTAAATCACTGGTTTCCTTGCAACGGATAGTCAACAAATCTCTCTTCTTTTGATATATGATGTAGTATGCTTAGAGAGATAGATCACTAAAGTATTTTCAATAGCACAAGATCAGATACACAGTAAGCACACAAACTTCCCGACTTTTAGACTAGCCGTTTTCTAAGACAAGATTTTTTCTTTTTCGTTAATTGCCCTCTCCTTCAAACCTAGGGTATTATCACCCTTTTAGAGACTTAAGTTTCATTTTAGTCCATAGGATTAGAATACTTTCTAATGGACAAGTCCTGAGAAAAGTCGGATTGGAATCTCAAAAATAGAAACCATTTTTTGTGAAACCTAGGCTGTGATTGATCATACTTTTTCTGTGATCGATCAGGCCCTAAGATCACAACTCTCAGGAGTTTTTATTTTTTCCTGAAAATTGACTTATGATCGATCACGAGATCTATGATCAATCAACCGTGATCAATCCCAAATCTTGTGATCGATCAGGGTCTACTATTTTTCTGCACTTTGTCTTGTCCCACCTTTTTGGTTTTGGGTCTTTTTCCTTTATCTTTTTGGGACAACTACAAATGCATTTTAGCCCTTTTTAGCACCTCACACTTAATCTTATGATTATTCTTAGTGGCTTTAGTGCATAGTGCTAAGTGTGGATAATTTTTGAGGTTAGTGCATGTCATGAGCATCTATTGAGCCTTCTTCTTGTCAGACTTCAACTTTAGCTTCTTTGCATTGAGTTTTCATCCTGGAACTTAACTTGGTTCTTCATCTTTGGTACTTATCTTGATCTTGTAGGTCTTTAGTCCATCTTTGCCTTCTTTCTTCCGAGTTTGGAGCACTATCTTGGACTTGACACTTACTTTATAACTCAGCTGTTTTGACATGGGATTGACAATACATGAACCTAACAAAGTCCAATGCACATTCATGGTGAACATGAGGGCACGGGAATCTCTAAGAGATGCTTATTTTCCTTTCCGCTATCCCATTTTGTTCTAGTGTTCCAAGTATGTGGTATGGTGAACAATATTAGCTGTATCAAGAAATGATGTCAAGTCATGGGAAAGATATTCGCTACAATTATTAAACCGCAAAACTTGAATTTTGATACTAAATTGAGTGCATACCATAGAGTGAAAAGATTTGAATGCAGCATTGGCATCACTTTTATGTTTTAGTAGATAAAGCCAAGTGACTCCCATACACCAGAATGCAGAATAGTGAAAAGAACTGAACTCTTTTTATTAATACTAATGGGGTAATTTGACCTACAATGCTTAGCCAATTGGCAAGGTTCACAATAACACTTGAAGGAATATTTTGTTGAAATATATTAATTTGTGTATCTCCTACCTTAAGGTTTTGGGAGATTTGGTTAATTTACTGTTAATAGGTATCAGAGCAGGTTTGGTCATGAGTTTGAATCCCGGCGGAAGAATTTTCCTAGATGTAGTGTTGTGTGCTTGTGTATGTGTTGTGTGGACTTGTGCCTAGCTCCCAAAGTGTGTTTCCAGGAGAGAATAATGTTTATTCTGAGGGACGTGTTAAAATATATTAATTTTTGAATCTCCTAACACCTTAAGGTTTTGGGTGATTTGATTAATTTATTGTCAACACATCTTCCTTATTACATGAAATGACAAATGAGCAAGTTTACAATGCCACAAAAATAACTCATTTGATGTAGAGGAATCATTCCCTTTTATTGTAGAAGTAGCTACTAGTGATAAAAAGACCATTTTTCTTATGCCCCAAACCAATCGTTCTCTTTGTCTCCATGTCCTGAAACACACAATATGAATGAAAAAATGTGATATTACAGGTAAGGGTTTTGGTAAGATGACTAATAGATAACAAATTCAATGAAAAATTTGGAACATGAACAAAAAAGTTAGGTGTAGCAAGAATATTACCTTGACCAGCGGTAGAGGGCAGGGATCTGTCTGTAATGTGAATCTTGTCTTTTCCAAAACAAACATAATAAGAGGTGAACAATGAGAATATACTATTCATGTGGTGAGATTCTCTTGAATAAATGATCCAGGAGTACTGAGGAGCAATAAGTGAAGCAGATAAACCATATACAACTGTACTTAAGTGGGCAAAGAAGGAGATAGGAGCCGTGGAAGAATGATTAAACTGAGAAACAAAACGTTGGAAAGCCGCAAATCTCATCATTGGATTGAGCGCCAAAATCATGAGATGTAGGAGGTAGTGGAGCAGGAGTCAGTAGATAACTTTGTGGGTGTAGAAATAACTGAATGGGCACTAGGTCTTTGTTTGCCAAGATGACCACCTCTTTGACTGTTACCAAATCCACTAAATGGAGAAGAATGACGAGCTAAGTCTAGTGGACGTCCGTGAAGATCCCAACACTGATCTTTGGTATGTCTAAAGCGACCACAATTCTCACATTTAAGGCGATCTTGATCATCAGACGAGTAAGTAGTTTTGCCACCATGACCTTGGCCCATACAACTGCCACGGCCACCTCTGGATGAACTCGAAACAAGTGCAGATTTCTCTATGGAAGGGAATGGAATCATAACTCCATATCGGGTTTCTTCACGGTAAACATGAGCATATACTTCATTCAAAGTTAGAGGATGACCCATATTGAGGACTTGTACCCTAATCTACTCATAATCAGGATTCAGTCATGTTAAAAACACAAAAACCTGAATCTCATCTACATGCTTCTGATAAGCTATTGCATCTTGCGAGCAAGTTGGGCGATAAGTAGTGTAGTGTGCTAACTCCCACATTTTCTTTAGAGCTAGATAATAAATTGTAAGAGGCTTATCTCCCTATTTAAATTGGGCAATCCTTTGCCTAAGGTTAAACACCCTCGTTGTGTGACCAACTTTAAAGTAAGCTTTAGCTAAGGAATCCCAAATTTGATGTGCTGTTTCTAAGAATAAACAATGATCATTAATCTTAGGCCTCATTAAACTAAGTAATCATCCCATAACCATCACATTTTTTGTCTTTCACTTTCTATATTTTGGATCATCCTTGGAGGGCTGCTTTGTTTCTCCTGTCAAATATTCCTCCTTATCTCTGCCTTGAATATGAATGCGGATGAATTTTGACCACGTAAGGTAATTAGTGCCATCAAATTTAACTGTAGTAAGCTGCTAGTTGGAAAAATCACTATTGAGGTGTGTGCCTCCTTCAACACAAGTAACTTCATTTGAAGGCTGATTGAAACTTATTTATGACATGATGATGCGTGAGATACGTTTTGTAGTAGTAGATTAGATACACTAGTGCACGAGAATACTTGAAGGTGTAGAGGGGACATAGGGGACACAAACTTCAACAACATGGTATCCCATGAAACCACGTAAGGTAGAGATGACTACAACTGTGAGTAGGGTTCCTCATAGAGTGTTGAGGACCTTCATTGATGTCCAAGAACTAAGCTTTGATCCAAAAAGAGACTGGCATATGTATCATCCCTATATACATTCACGTTAAGCCTGACAGCAACTGGAGCACCCTAAAATGAACTGATCTCTCTCGAATCTCAATTGTTAAAATAAAAAACACTTACAAATGATATGTGAGTCAAAAAGGGCATGCACATACAAGATTAAACCAAGAAAAAAACATTCGTCTGATTAGGTCGTTAGATTTAATGAAATCTGACCCTTTTTCTAGTCACGAAGAAAAATGATCGAAACACACCTTTGGAGGCTTCTAAACAGTCCAAAAAAATCACCAAAAATACCTACAATCCATTTCGACCTAAACCCTACCTTTAGCCTGATCTGACACATGTACGGTCAGGCTAACGTCAGCACCTTTACGGCTAACGTTAGCCCTATTTATGGTATTTTTTTTTCCAGTGACAGTCCAATCGTCTCTACTTCTCTAACTCGCTCTGATACCAAGTTGATTAATGTACCTACAAGTAGTTAGAAGCAAAGGAGAAGAAGAGGGAAGAAGAAGTAAGAGAAGAAAAGAGAAAGAATGGACTCGTATGAGAGCAGGTATTCTTATACTTTGGTATTTATACAAGTCCTTTATTGATATACTGTACCTATGATATACTAACGGTATTGGTTTATAATACCCTTATGACATAATTACCCTCTAGGTACATGATACACAACACATCGTTTATTCAAGAATGATCTTGGGATTAATTCATATATGGCTGCAGGTTAGGGGTTTTGTGAAATATAGAACTCCAGGCTGTTCTCAGATAACCACAAGGTCTAGGAGATAAAGAAATCCCTACATAAATTATAAGGAGTGCTTTGGTATGGCCAAAGGCTATAGGCTGATCAAAAAGTTCTGCAGAGGTGGTTTCCTTAATGGGTTGCAAGAGGGTTCAAGAAAACCAGAGTGTTAGGGTGTGATGATAGGGTTTCAAGAATTAGGTTCAAGGATCTTAGTTGCTAGCCTATTTAATCCACCAAACACAAAGAACTCGAGAAAAGAAAGAAAATAAAGAAGATACTTGGTATGTAGCCTCTAACCACAAGAACCAAGAAAGGTTGGTCTCTCACCAACAACCTTTAACCCTAAGAATCTCTCCTAGGTATCCAATCTCTGGATGAAGGGGAGAAGGCAGCAGTCGTGAGCTCCAAAGAATTTTTTTTATTAATTGATCATTATGAAAAAACAGGGTTTAATTCCCTTGTGAAGGTGATATCTTACTAGGGATATACAATGGTTCTCTCAAATACCCAAAACCAAAAATTGGAATGACTTGTATATCCTATGTCTACTTAAAACAAAAAATAAGAAATGAATAACATGAAACAGTAAACCAAAAGTCTTATATCAACATAAATAAAATCTATGGCTCCTCCAAAGCTATCCACATCATAGTTCAAAATAGTGGAATTGGAGTCGGGATCGGTCATGGTCGATCCCGATCCAGATTGTGATCGGATCGGTCACAACCGATCCGGATCTGGATCGGAATTAGCTGATTCTTGAAACCATGATCCACATGGGCTGACGTATGGACCTCACATAGTCTCGAGCTACTTGAACCAGTGATCAAGGCACCATCCTCCTCCACTGGTACACTCTCATAGATGTACTGATTTCTGCATCAACTCTCCACATTTGAGAAGAATTCACCTTTGGTGAAATGAAGTTGTGGATCACTCTAGCAGATCTGGATCCAATCTCTATAGGTCCTCTTGTGTCATTCACGTACAGATAAATCCTCATGAAACATATCTTTAAATTCTTTTATAATTGGCTCTACCTCGGGAGAATATCCAACAGAAGATTCAAGAGAAGCTTCTTTTGTAAGCACAACAAATATCACAGCTTCTTTCTTAATCTCTTGTTCGAACTCTTTCGAGCCAATAATGTGAAGGGTCTTTGTCTTATTGTCCTTGACACTCTTACCCTTGTCCATGATTTCTTTAACCTTAGGTTCTACTTTTGGTGAGCATGGAACTAACTTGATCTTCTTACCCTTAATATGATTCTGCAAGCTCTATTGGAACCTGACACCTATGGGAAACAGGGTTGGAGGATGCATCCTCCCACACCACGTGATAAGGTCGAAGGTGAGGGACGGGTGAGAGCCCTAAGCGCTCAATAGTGGTAGCAGAAACTACATTAGTACAACTTCCACTATCAACTATAACCTTGCGACTCTTCTCACCACATTTGGCATAGGTATAAAAGATATTGGTCTTAAGCCACTCATCCTCAGGTTTTTATTATTCTAGAACACACCTCACTACCCATAAAGGAAGATCATGAGATAGAGGGTAATCAATTGACTCTCCCAAATAAGCTATATGTCATTCTCCACCTTCTGACTCCTCATCACTAGGTGTTTCATAACCTTGATGTGTTTCACTCTTGAGTTTCTCGGGCTCTTCCTAATCACTGAGATCTTCACCTCTTGCTTCACTTCCTTTTCCAGTGCCTTCCATAAATAGGTTGTTCCTTTTTGTGGGGCACTAAGCTCCTATGTGACCACAACCTCCACACCTAAAGCATCCTGAGCCATTGGGTCGAGGTTTTCCTTGGTCAATTTCCTTACCTTTATCAAGTTATGGTTTGGGTCTGGAATTGTTGAAGGAACCATGAGAAAATTGATCCCTAACTTGAGGCCTCCTTGATGACATATCGGGTCTAGGGTTAGATCGACGATAGTCGTATGCACGTGTGTTCTGGGGTCGGGGTCTCAAGTAATGCTCTAGCCTCTGTCATAACTTATATGTCTACTCTAGTTCAATCACATGATGGGGAATCAGCTCTTTTTGGAACTTAGGTCAGAGTCCAAGTCTAAATCGACTTAAGGTAACAGCTCTTCAGTGATATCACATCTCCACATAAGTTCATCAAAACGGGCAATGTACTCTGAGATGGACATGCTGCCCTATTTCAGTGAATTCCATTGATCCACAAGTGGTGAGTGATATGATAAGAGAAGATAACTTCTCTGTAAAATTTTCCTTCATATCAACCTACCTTTCAATTGGCTCTTAGTGCCTTAACTAACGTTGGCGCTCTATTGTATTCCAATAAAGTCTAGCTTGACTAATCAACTTCATCTTGGCAAACTTGACTTTATGGATTTCAGATATGTTATACCAATCAAAATAATCATTCACCTTTGATCCAATTTCCTATCAAATGGAGGTGCTTCAACCTTTACAGATCTTATGACAGTATCATCATACTCTCCTGCACCTCTCTCAATAATGGGTGGGGTAGGCCTAACTGTGTCTCGCCCTCTAGTCTAACTATTGGCCCAACCTCGAGGTTGGGCTGTTTCTCTAAGGTTGTCTCCTACGGAGCTTTCATTTCTGGCTTCCAAAGCTTCTAACCTTTAAGTAAGGTTTCCAACTTGGTCACTAAGTTGTTGTATAACTCGAACAAGGTCAGAGTTTTGATTTTCCGCCACCATCTTAAGGTGGTAATCAGTCCCAACTCTTGTGCGCATGCACTAGTACCACTAAAAAATTGAGTTACTTCCTAAGCTTTTAGATATGGAACTAATGCAATGCCGAACCAAAAATCAAGCCTAGAATGTTTCTAAATAATGCTCAAACTATGTGAATGCAAGGCTTAAAACAGCACTCAAAGTATGGCATGCAACCTCTACAATGCAAGGTATATGGGAGAAGGTCAAACACCTAGACAACACACTAGGGTCTTTGGGATTACAACTGGATAAGGCTAGTTGTAACCTGGCTCTGATACCATATTTGATGTAGTATGCAAGTGAAATTCAATGCACTAGAGATCAAGGTTGATTATCTTTAGCAATATTCAATTATAAACAAAATTCCTATTCAATTTGTGCACTTCAAGATCAAAAAATGAAATTGAGTAATGAAGACAACTCAGTCTAGAAGAATGGATCATATAAAATTCAAATTAGTAGTTTTTCTTATGCCAAATTATTGCTTCACATTCAGATTTTAAAGATTCGAACACATTCAAGTAGAGACCAGAGTATACATACACACTTTTAAAAGCTGGCTGGCTATACGCATGGGTAGGGGCTGTAAGGAGTTGCAAGTTTGCTGTTTATGGTTTCAGGCAGAAACTATATAGCGATGAAATATGGTGTTAAGTAATGGAGGGTTGGCTGTAGTGGTGAGGATTATTTGGGTTACTAACAAGGTAAGTAAAGAGGACTGCGGGTGCTTAAAATCTGGTAGAAGTAGAGGTTTTATGCTTCTGGTGGATAAGGAGTATTGAAGATAGGGATGTAAGTATATGTATACCTGTGAAAACTTGCACAGCAGCACATACCTGAGTAGGCAGCCTCCAATTTAATGTGTTCACATCAATCTGCAGCAAGCAGCACATAGAAGACCCAATTCAACAAACACTGATGCATTAATTTGAACACTTTGTATGCAGAAATACCCACACGGCAGTGTGTAAACAAGTAGTGGCAGGTGATTTCTGCAATCTTCAAGAAAGGAATCAATTCTAAGGTGGGTTTAAGGTTCTGAGGGATAAGCAGTATAGAGATGTTTGATGATTGACAAATTTGTGGAAGGATTTCATTAGATGGATGGGTTAATAGGGCTGGCTGAAGGTAATAACAGGTGGTAATGAATGGTTTGGATGTAGAACAAAGCAATAAGTGAAGGGGAATAATGGATCGTGTGGTATAGGAGATGGAGAATTAGAGTCTTAATAAAAAAAAGAAAAAGAAATAAAAAGGTATTATATGTTGGCCAACTGGTTTGGGTATAAAGGAATTGGGTTTTTAATGGTGGGAATGTAAGATTAGGGTATGTACTTTATATTTGTAGGTATGAATGGTGAAAACCAGAAAAAAATAGGAAGGAGGAAAAGAGGATAGAAGATAAATGACGGTTGTTTGAGTGAGAAATTACCAACTCACCTTATTTGGAAGTCACCAACCAAAGCAAAGTTGCAGCAAAACTTGGAAGAAGGAACAGTAGTCGTGTGTGTTAGGTACTTGCATATTGTCAATCCCATTCCAAAACTGTACATGTAATGTGTTGTCTTAGTGTTGGAAAATTTGTGTAAAGTAAAATGTAAGTCCAAAACAAGTCCGGGAATGTGCTTCAAGTCAAAAGTCAAAACTGGAGGACAACCAACAAGAGACTTAATATATATTGAAGATCATAAGGAGTCTCAAGATCAGCTCCAAAGACATGCAGACGAACCCTTAAGAAGCCAACAGTGTGTTCGAAGGTAAACTCTAAGGTATATGTTGGTAATTGGTAAGGCTGGGTGTTTGGGAATGAGCCATCAGTAAAATGACACTTAAAATGATGTGTTAATGAAAGACCCAAACCCTAATGACAAAGCCCACAACATTGACTTTGAAAACCAAAGGAAAATTACAGAATGCTAAAACCGGGCAGGCATGACCTGTCATAAATAAGCAAGGCCAGTCTTGAAGTATGACCTATCATGAATAAGCATGACTGGTCATGAAGCATAACCGGTCATAGGCAATGAACTTTCATGGATTCAGCATGACCAGTCTTGTGCAATGACCTAGTCATGGATTCAACATGACCAGTCGTGGGACAGAAAATCTGGAAAATCCAGATTTGTGAAAATCTTCTAATAGTTAGTTTGTTTTGCCGTTTTAAAAGAGCTGTTAGAGGATTTTTTGAATTGATTTCTCCGCTTTATAAATAGGGACCAAATCCCAATGTTTAAAATACACAAGAACAATGGAAAAAGAAATCAAAGTCAAATTTGTGGAGAATTTCAAAGGTGCGAAGCCTGTGAGCATACAAGTAAAAAATTCTTTGGGCAATTCATCTTGGAAATGTGCATACAGTAAGATCATAACCAAGCTTGTTGTGAATGCCTTGCGACATGACGTGCATGGATTTGCATCCAAAAGGTGCCATGAGTCGCCCACAAATAAATCGGTGTCCATTGTCTTTAATTGGAGTTGCCACCAACAGTTTAGATGCAGTTGGACATCATATATATAAATATGAAAATTTAATTTTAAATGATTTAAATGTTTAGTGACTCCAATTCAACGGTTTGGTTCAGAGATCCTTACGGATTTGGTTCGTTTGTAGTCAGGGAAGGTGTTAGGCACCTTGAACTACCCACCCATAGGGTGATTACTTACTTGATCAAATTAGTAATTAATATTATTATATCCACATATGTGGAATTGAATTTAATTAATTACATAATTATATAAAGATAAATTCAGTACTCTATTTCATGTTTTGAATAATATAGAGTATTTTGTTTATAAATATATAAACAGTCTTATTCTTTAGTGACCTAGATCCCACTTTACCTATTCTAACATATCACTCTCTCACATCATAAGTAGTGATTCTCCATGGTAATAAATACCATTTGATTTAAATAAGATGATAAACAAGAGATCAAATATCTATCTTGATTTCTCATTTTATTTAAAACAAAAAGCCACTAAACCATGCCTAATTGAAAGGACTACGTCTCATAATTTAATTGCCTAGCTCCCTGTTTTCTTACATTAATGCTACAATATCTCATATAATAAATACTAATTCTGCATAGTATTAAAGAAAGTTTGATTTAGGTGAAATAATAGACATAATAGATGAGAGACTACAAATCAATCTCAATCTATTATTTTATCCACACCATGAATTCATTATAAATATAATATTCCTATCGAAGGGTCTATGTCGCTCTCTAACCCTTTTCAATAAGATTATAATTTAAATTTAATCAAAATAAGTATCATTTAATTCCACAAATTAACAAAGAACTATGATGCTATAAATATTAATAATGAAAGAAATGCGTACCTTGGGGTCGCCATGTATGCATGGTGGAGGATGCGAATTTGTCTTATTTCTAATTATTACAAATTAAAAATAAAAAAAACTAAACCTATTTAATTACAAAAATAATATCTAAAGAAAGATTCCTTGCTCATCCGCATATCCAAAGCGTACCATGCTCCCAAGAGTGTTCATGTCAAAGACAACCAACAACAAACAAGAAATGTGTTAGAAATAGATTATTTATTAAACCAAAATTCATTCATTTTATAAATTAAGTAAAAGTAAATAAATCTCCTATATATAATTAAGTGTTGTCACAATTTGTAACCTACTAATTATGTATGAAAGATATATTGGCATTACCACATTATGGTCACACATAAATGTTATCATATGTTGGTCACATGCACTCATATATGTAACTGCACATACACATGTACAATCACACACATACCCACATATAGAAATCCATGCACCTGTGTCCATATTCACATGCACTTGCAACACATACATACAGCCACACACACACACACCAAGTCAAGCATGCACATGCAGTCCCACATTGATACACATTATTGCACATACACAATCGCATAGGTCATCATATATTACACCGAGGTTGCATATTGATTACACATCAGTGACACCCTTGTGTCCCCATGTGATATAAGTGTGTGAGGTGTCGTGTATGCTGCTACAACCTTTTGTGAGTATTTTTTATTGGAGATCTACTCTACAGAGTAGTTACTTACGTTGTTTAAGATGTCCAAAGTGGAATCCGCTAGCGTAGTTTAGGGAAATTTGACAGCTCAGTCATCTGTGGATATCTAGGGCAATAACCCTGGAACACAAATCACATCTTTTAAACCTGATGAGAAAAATTATTTGGAATGGTCTCGGTCAGCACGAATATATATTGGTGGTAGAGGAAAGCTTGGGTATACAATGGTCGGATCGTTGAGCTTACTACTCCTGACACTCCAATCTATGATAAATGAGAAGCGGAGAATTTGATAGTGATGTCATAGCTCCTTAATTTAATGGAGCCCTCAATCATTAGGGATTTTTTGTTCTTAAAAACGATAAAGGAGATTTGGGATTCTGCAACCTAAACATATTCTCAAGTTAAGGGCTTTATGAGGGTCTATAAACTAAATCAAGAAGTGGCTCATCTTGGCCAAGGGTAGCAAAGTTTGGGCACTTATTTTGCTGCATTTCGGAGCATGTGGGAAGAGTTTGACCATTATGAGACTTATTGACCCGCGTGTTCTCAAGATGTTATAGTCTAAAGCAAACGTGGAACGAACCCACATTTTTGAGTTCCTGGTCAGTTTGATTGCTGAATTTGAACTTGTGAGAGTTCATATCCTTAGTCGCGACACTCTACCCTCATTGAATGAAGTATATGCCTTTGTTTAAAGTGAAGACAACAGACACAATGTTATGCAACAATACTCTCCATCCACCACTGAGTAATCCACCTTAATTACTACTTTCGGTAGTCAAAGGAATGCAAAGGATTATGTAAAAAAACCATTTAAATCCTCATTTGATGACCAAGATAAAGGAAGTTGGAGATCTCGTCCCATCAATAGAGACAAATTGAAATGTACTCACTGTGGAAAAATGAGGCATACTAAGGAGGATTGTTGGGATTTGGTAGGGTGCCTTGAAAAATTCAGCCGACTTGGTGGCATGTGAGCTAATTCTGTCACATCATATCAATCTAATGTAGATGCTACTTTCTCTTTTCCGAGATCTACTATTGACATCCCACCTTTACAATGAAATGCCCAGGTGCATGATTACAGTTCCTGAGGATGAAATTGGTGAGCTACGCCAATGTATGTCTTAATTAGAGAGCTCCATGGCAGCCCCTCCTACTTCTAGCTCGTCTTTTATCTCAACCCAGTCAAGTACTCATGCTATTTCTTTCCATGTCTCCTCCAGTCCCTCAGAGTCCTAGATACTTGATTCTGGGGCATCTTATCATATGATAGGTCAATCTTCTTTATTCTCCTCTTATTCTGTCAGCTTAGGTAGGAATAAAGTTAAGGTTGCTGATAGGACACTATCCTCTCTCTAGAAAAGGAAGTGTCCATGTATCACCTACTTTATCCTTATCTTCGGTCTTAAATGTTCCTAAGTTTGCCACCAACCTACTTTTTATTAGTCACCTTACCAAAGATTTTAACTGTTATGTGACATTCTTTCCTTCTTATTGTGAGCTTCAAGACTTGGATTCGAAGGAGATGATTGGGAATGGTTGGGAAGCTGATGGCCTTTATCTCCAGGATGCAGATGTGGTTCAGTCTTCTTCTCTTTTAGTAGCTAAGTTTGATAATAGTTATGCTGCAAATAAAAATTCCCTATTGCAGTGGCACAAGAAAATGGGTCATTTGTCCTCGTCTTCTTTAAACATTTGTTTCCGCATTTATTTTCTTTGAATCCTTTAATGGGTCTAGATTGTGAAGTTTGTCAATTATCCAAACATGTACGTAATTCTTTTCCTTTGAGCATTAATAAAAGTTTGAATCATTTTGCTATTGTTCATTCTGATGTGTGGGGTCCTTCTCCGACCTCATCTTTATTTGGTTATAGATACTTTGTTTCATTTGTTGATGACTTTTCCCATTGTATGTCGGTATACCTCATGAAAGCCAAGGACGAAGTTGGTTTTATCTTCTAATCCTTCCACAAAATAATTCAAACCCAATTTGGAGCATCTATTAAGGTGTCACGTTCTGACAATGGGGGGAGTATATTTCAGCCCACTTGTGGACTTATCTTACATCTGTTGGAATTGAACACCAAACCACATATGTACTTAACAAAATGGAGTAGCAGAACAAAAAAATAGGCATATGCTAGAAGTAACAAGAGCCTTACTCTTTTTTATGAATGTCCTAAAAACTTTTTTGGTCTGAAGCATTTTTAACTACATCCTATCTCATCAACAGGATTCCCACTCGAGTTCTGGCTTTCAAGAGTCAAGACACCAATTGCCACTTTATGTCCAGATAAACCTTTGTTTTTTGTCCTTCCTAAGGTTTTTGGTTACATTTGCTTTGTTCATATTCCACAGAAAGATAGAACCAAACTAGACCCAAAGGCTTTGAAGTGTATATTCATGGGTTATCCTGCTTTACAAAAGGGATATAAATGCTACCATCCAGCTACAAGGAAAAAATTTGTGTGTCTAGATGTTACCTTCTTTGAATCTACCCATTTTTTTACCCCTTCTACTCTTCAGGGGTAGCATGGAAGTGAAGAGAGTCCTCAGGTGTGTCTTCCATCCTCTCTTCTTGTTCCAGTTTCATTATCTCCATTCATGTTTGATTCAGGGAAAGCAAAGAAAAAGAAACTGCAAACGTATACAAGGAGAGATAAGGATAAAGCAACTCATCCACCTCCAATCACTTCTTGGGATCCAAGTAATGATTCTTTAAACTTGTCTATTTCACTTCCCTCAGAGCCTTCTGTGGATGATGACCTTCCAATTGCACTTCGTAAAGGAAAGCGTACATGCACTAATCATCCTATTTCTAATTTTGTACACTATCAGACTTTGACTAACCCTTATATGCCTTTTGTTAATTTTGTCTCTTCTGTGAAAGTCCCTACCTCTCTGAAAGAGACAATATCTTAGGTTGAGTGGAGGAATGCCATGGTGTTCTCTAGAAAAGTGGTACTTGGGAATTGGTGAATCTTTCAGCTAGCAAGAAACCTGTAGGATGCAAATGAATGTATACTGTGAAGTATAAAGCAAATGGGTCGGTGGACAAATACCAAGCAAGACAGGTGGCTAAAGGATACATTTGGA
Source organism: Platanus orientalis (assembly GCA_025762735.1). Classification (NCBI taxonomy): domain Eukaryota; kingdom Viridiplantae; phylum Streptophyta; class Magnoliopsida; order Proteales; family Platanaceae; genus Platanus; species Platanus orientalis. Next base: position 6,471 of record JAOXJP010136929.1, on the reverse strand, counting down.
CTTGTGGTATTGATTACTAGGAGACTTTTGCACCAGAGAGTTTTATTGTCTGTTGCAGCAAACAAAAATTGGCTTCTCTGGCAACTGGATGTGAAGAATGCATTCTTACACAGAACCTTACATGAGGAAATATACATGTTATTACCTCAAAGGTTTCAAATTTCAGGGAGCGAAGGCAAGATGTGTAAATTGAGAAATGCCTTGTATGGGTTGAAGCAATCTCCAAGAGCCTAGTTTGAAAGGTTTAGTGGAAGCCTAAAGAAGGTTTGGTACATCCAATCATAAGCTGATCACACTATTCATCAAACACAGAAAGGAGGGTACTACAACAGTGATTGTATATGTGGATAATATTGTCAATATGGGTATGATTCAAGTGAGATCACCAGGTTGAAATCATATCTCAACAGTGAATTTGAAGTTAAAGATTTGGGAGCACTACGTTATTTTCTGGGAATTGAGGTTGCTAGATCAAGAAAGAGCATTTTATTTTCCAAAGAAAATATATCCTAGATCTTTTGACAGATGCTGGTTTGCTGGGAACTAGACCAGCTGAAACTCTTATAGAGGTGAAGCATGGCCTAAATTATCAAAATGGTAGGCCATTGGTTGGGGAACTTATCTACTTATCATTTACCAAACCTAATATTGCCTTTGTGGTTATAATGGTAAGTCAATTCATGCATGAACCATGAACTCCTCACTTGGAAGCAACCTATAGGATCATGAGATACTTGAAATCAGCTCCAGGGCGAGGTCTGCTATTCACCAGTCATGGACATATGACAGCTAGACTTTACACTAATGTTGATTGGACAGGTTCTATCACTGATAGACGATTTTCCTCTGGGTATAGTTCTTTAGTTGGAGGAAACTTTGTAACCTGGAGGAGTAAGAAACAATCTGTTGTTGCAAGATCCAACGTAGAGGCTGAATTCTATGGCTCATGGAGTGTGCGAAATGATTTGGCTGTGTCAACTACTACAGGAACTTGGTCTTACTACATCGATACCAATGTGTCTATACTGTGACAATAAGGCTGCAATCTATATAGCCCATAATCCAGTACAACATGACCATACCAAATATATAGAAGTTGACAGGCACTTCATTTGAGAAAAAATTCTTGCGGGATTGGTGTGTACACCATACCTAATAATATAACAATAACTTGCCGACATTCTTACCAAAGGAGTACCAAAAATGCGACTTCATGAAATCATTAGCAAGTTGAGAATGTATGAAATTCATGCTCCAACTTGAGTGGGAGTGTTGGAATGTGAGGTGTAAGTTGTTGACAGTAAACTAATCAATTCTCCCAAAACCTTAAGGTATTAGGAGATACACAAATTAATATACTTCAACAATTAGTTCCTTGTGATAACCCCTTAGGAGCCACCATACGACCGGAACTAGATTGATTGTAGGCTGACCTGTTTGAGCCCCTTCCTTGCTGAATTTTAGCAATCTTAGCACGTTGGTATACTTGTGAAACATTCCAAATATCTTATTGGTTCAACACATCTTGTAAACTGATCCGTAGTCCACCAATGTATCGTGCTACCTTTTGTTCTTCACTTTCATTCAACTCATTTCTAAGAACAAGCTCATAAAATTCTCTAGTGTAATCATCAACAAATCTGCCCTTTTGTTGACAATTTTGCGGCTTTTAATACATTAATTGCGTGTAATTATATGGAAGAAATGTTTCCTTAAGCTTCTTACGCATCTTCTCCCAATCAACTATCTTAGGTTTACCTTGTCTTTGACGGGTCATAATGAGATGATTCCACCAAGCCGAGGCTCTTCCACATAATTTCACTGCAACCAAATTCACTTTCTTATTTTCTGATACATTCTTCATGTCAAACACTCTTTCAAGAGTGGACAACCAATCAATAAACCATTCACCATTTAGATCTCCGCTAAATTCTGGAATTTCCACCTTAAATCCACCATCCCAACGCCTATCACCGAAAGGAATAAGTGTTGGTCTTTTCGAAGCATTCACATGAAAAGGATTTTCGAATTCGTCTTCATGTTGATAATCATCCCCCTCAAATTCATCGCCATCTTGAGAATGATTCTCTCTTTGCGCAACGCGTTGGGCTAAAGCTTCAATCTGCCTTCTTAAATCTTCAATCAGACCAATCATTAGTTGTTGATCAAGGGCAGCATTCTAATTTTGTGGAGCAATGGGTCCACAAGGCTGATTCTTTCCCCTTGGCAGCATCTTGCAAAACCCTAGAGAAATACCTCAAATCTCCCACTCGAATCCTCCGGATCAGAACTTGCTTTGATACAAACTAATGCAAACTGCTGACAATTGAGAGAATAAAAGAGTTTAAGAAGAGAAATCAGAGAGCTAATTCAAGCTAATAAATTAGCTAGAACACCCACTCAATCCCTAAGAGAAAAGGAAGAGAATCCACATAGGTTAGCTGAAATTTCATTCCAAGTTCTCCAAAAGTTGTTGCTACAACTTAAGCAAAACCTTAAATAAGAAAAAAGGATGTTTCCCTAGCAAATATGTAATCACAACCACTAATTCATATCTAATATTATGGGTAAAATCTGTCATTGTAATGTCACATGACTTTTTAAGTAGTCACATGACTTATTACATAAAACTTAAAAGAGAAACATAAGAAAAAATACTAAGTTTGAAACATAAAACAGCAGCTAAAAGAAACCAAGATTGAGCAGATAAGATGACTTATGGACGTCCAGGCTTCCTTTTAGTATCCCCCTGTGGATGTTCAAGTGTTTGTAGAAAGTCCTCTTCCACATGTTTTGCATCAATTAATCTAAGGACTTCACCTCACATGAGGTGAGTCCCTTTCTCCTCTCTTCCACTTTTTCCATCTTTCCTTATCTCTTTCTATCCTTTCTTTTATACGATTACCCTGTCTTTCTTGCCTTTCTTTTTCTCCTCTAATCTATATTTTATTCTTGATTTCAATTCTAATTCTTTGTTGTTTTCTTAAATCTTGCACTGTTTTGAGATTCTTGGAACCAAAACTCATCAAGAATCGAATTTCATGGGGTTCTCTAAAAATTTTTGGAATCTAAAAATTTTTGGAACAGCCCATCTTTACCATCTTCTTCTATTCCATACCTGTTAAAACTGAAACCAAAATTTTTTAGGGTTTTTCCCATTAAACACTAAGCTTTCTCATTCATTTTATTAAGATTCTTGAAAACTCCATTCAAGACACCCAACATATTCAATCAGCTATCTCTATTCTCCTTCTTCTCTCTATTTTCTTCCAAGAAAATATTTTCCAAACACAATTCTTTTATGCAGTTGAGTTTCCAAGAGATTTCCTAAATTTTAGGATTTCTAAAATTGAAAACCCATCTTGCGACAACCCATATTTTTTTCTTTCTTTTATTTTCATTCTATATTTATTTCATTTTATTTCAGTCCAATATTTCGAGGATTTAGCATCAGATTTGTGGGGCCCAACTTTTGTTGATCACATTCCAAAATCCCTTCCTTTCTATTTCCATGGCCTACCCAAATCCCTTTAGAATAGAAATCTTTGGATTCATTAAATCTTCCATATTTGGAAGGCTCGTGGGCTCAAAATCAAGGTCATCTCTTTCCTCTTTTGGCCTTCGAAATCCAGCACAAAATTCCATATGTGGTGTCCTTTATTTTGGGATTTAAAATTTCTTTATCTTTTTTTTTTTTTTTTTTGATAGGTAATTATAGGTGAAGACGAGTTTTGAACTCAGGTCAGTGGTACAACACCCATAGACTTTAGCAACTTAACAGGCTAGCATCTTCAAAATTTCTTAATCTTTATCTTTCAATAAAAATATAACATTCATGCCACCCTTCTTTCCTATTCTATCTTGCCTCTCTAAAACCCCACGGCTACACATGCCTTTCCCTTATTCTCTTTCTTTATTTGCTTGATTTCCTTATTGTTATTTCTCTCTTTAATGTTAAACTTAAATCCTTGATTTCTTTAATTAGTTTCTTTCCTTCTCCCATCACCCTTCCTATTGTAGAATCAATCTTATACTATCCTACATCAAATTGGTATGAGAGCTAAAGCCTGGAAATTTAGGGACAACCCTAAAATTTGTGGTCTCTAAAAAAAAAAAATTGAGCAAGCCCAAGCCCAAAAATCATGAGCTATGGTCGTTATGATGCTCCTCCTAATTTTTGCGGAGATCTTGCAAATTCTATTAATTATTGGGGAGATCCTCTTATGAATTTCCATTAGAAGTATTACCAAGATCCTCAAACTTTCCAGAGATATGAAAGCTGGATTCAGTAGTTCGAGGAATCTAAACTCAAGTATGAGCTTCACCAATTAGAAAGAGTACGACTATAGGAATGTCATGATTATTGGCACAACAAGGTTATCCAAGGATAGATTGACATTATTCGATGTAGGTTTCACAACATAAGATGCTTCAAAAGTTGCAAGAGTGGCTCAATGCTACCCAAATGGAGCACAAGGCTAGAAAGGAAGAGATCAGGATACAGGGTAGAAGCTAGACAAAAATAGATAAATGTTGAATATGATGCCAGCATTCATGTAATTCGACGACGTGTAAATACACAAATACCAATTCAAGTTGAGAAGCCGAAGAGCATTCTCGCACCTATGCCAATTCGTCCCAAGCCTGAAATTCAGAAGAAGTGTCAAACGAGGAAGATGTCTAAGAAGCCGAATTTGTACCAGCAATCACAATTTTTTTTATGAATAACGAATGATTGCATTAAAGAAAAGAGAAAGAACATAAACAACAATAGAGAAAAGGGCACAAACAAGCCACAAAAACCAACAGAAACAAAAGCAAAGAAAAAGCTACATCAATCCTCCGACATATGGTCCCCCTCGAATAAAGAAAGCTGCCCAACACTCCACTTAGTGATCATGTCAGCCACTCCATTTTAAGCTCGGGGGATAAGTCTCAAATCCACGTCCATATCTTTTACTAGAACTTTAATCTCAGCAATGAAGTGACATAGCCTCCAAGCACCGCACTGAGCCCCCCTCCCCCAAGAAATGATCGTAGAAGAGTCTCCTTCCACAATGCAACTCCTCAACCTCTTATCCTTAAGCAGCCTCATCCTTTCCAACAAACTAGTGAGCTCTGCAAAAATAGCATTTTGGATACCAATGGGACCTCCTTTAACCCACAAGATCTAGCCCAATGAGTCCCTTAGGACACACCCATACCTAGCCGGACCTGGGTTCCCAAAATAAGCACCATCAAAGTTTAATTTCACCTTGTCAATAGAGGAAGGAATTCAATCCAATGCTATGGGCCTCTTATATGAGTTCAGGCCTAATAAGCAAGAAACCTAGTCCCACACCATATCATTTAATGAACAATCTTCGAATTCCTTTTTCACAGGCACCCAAGAGCATATCTCGCAAACAATCAAATCAAACACCTCCCATGCACTCCTTTTTTTGTCTTCAAACACACGCCTGCTCATTTTCTTCCAAAGGCCCCACACCACTCTCAAAAGAATTGCTTTAAGGAACATTTTACACCTAACTCCTATGGGCCCCTGCCCCCACTGAAAAAACAAATCCTTCACAGAATTTGGCATGGTATAATGGACCAAAAGAGCATTTCTGAAACAGTTCCAGATCTTTGAAGAATAGGCACAATGAATAAATATATGATTCTCAGATTCCTCATCCATCATGCAAAGGGGGCAGATTGAAGGGGAAAGAGACATAAAAGGTCTCCTTCTCTACAAAATATCCAACTTATTTTTTCCATCAAGGAAAAATATCCAAGAGAAAACCTTCACCCTTGAAGGCGCTATGGAATTCCATGTGTTTGAAACCGAGATAGTAGGGGCCGAAGGGGAATCACTGATCAGAATAGTGAAAAAGGACTTACAAGAGAACATGCCATTAGCCGAAGGGGACCAAACACGAGAATCCCCTTCATCACAATCGATAAACACCAACAGGAGATCCTCCATCATATTACCCACAATAGGGATCTCCCCGTCAAGAATCATAAATAAACAGGAGATTCCAATTAAGGCCCAATGGAGAGAACTTCTGCCACCTTCACATCTTTATATAAGGCCATGCAAAACAGACATAAGGCCATGCAAAACAGACGCAGGTAAGAGACATCAAGAGTGGAATCACCCCAACTAAAGGTCTTTCCAAAAGCAGATTTTATGACCATTTCCAAGAAGAAAACAGGTATAGGGAAGGAAGGACATACCTGGGTAATATGTTGCCAACATAAAGACTGAGACCAAGAAAGTGCTTGGTTACAGTCCCACCCATTTGTACCACACCCGTATCTACTAAGGATGATGGGATGCCAAAGACTTCATTGCTCCGTGCTAAACCTCCATAGCCATTCTCCAAGCAATGCTAAATTTTTTCCTTCGGATAGCTATAAGACCAGCCATGCTTTATGGAGCAGAATGTTGGGCAGCCAACAAACAACAAGTACATAAAATGAGTG